>SNQJ01S0011197.1:301282-314806 GCA_010110895.2 Picea sitchensis | reverse complement strand
TGAGGGCTTTACCTGGAGCCATGGGGACACCTTGAGGTAGTGGTCGAACGTGTGGTTGCACCCAGAGATACTATAATAAATGGTATCGTGACCCGTGCACACATAAGTGGATCAAAGCCCACCCCTATGTCCTTCAATTTAAAAAGTCCCCGAGGTGTAGGACAGTCGGTGACGGAGTGTGTTGTTAAGCCACTTCGTGATGTTAAAGTCACCAGTTCGAAACCTGCGGGGACAAAAAATCCAACCATGTTAAGGGTTGGTGTGGCTCAGGCCGGGTGCGATCCCCGGGTGATTTTGACGGCTTAGATGCCCCTGAGTCGCGGTTTCTCAAGCCACAGGTTAATCGCAGGTCCTGCACAAATTAACAAACAAAAAAAAAAATTGGGGATAAAAATAATTCCTCTAATTATAGGACCTTTATTATTATTCCAATTTTATCCAAGTTATATGGAATTATTTTGGAAAATAAGATCAACATATGGCTAGAAAGACATAGAAAAAGATCTAAAGGCCATGCTGGATTTATGAGTTATCATCCAACTGTGGAACACCTTATTATGCTTAGGATCATTTTGGAGGATTGTGACAATAATAAAAACCAATATCCTATTGTTGGAAAATTGGTTGGCATTGATGTCAACCCTAGAATAAGTCCTGAAGCCTCTAGAAGAAGTCCAAAAGCCTCTACAAAGTGGTCCCCTTATGGCATTTATTTAAGCATGGTCCTCACGAGAAGAAATTTTGAAGAAGTCTACAAGAAGCCCTGGAAATATGGTTAAGAAGCCACAGAGGCATTGTCATGAAGCCCGAAGTAAATTGAAGAAAAAGAACACAAAGGACATTGAAAATGCATTCAAAACCATCATAGATTGATTGTCCTCATCATGCCATTTCCAATTATAGGTGGAACACCACGTGGTTCCTCACAGTTTAGAATTTATTCTGTCTTAAATATGAAGCCCCGAAGTATGGTCAAGAAGCCCTAGATCTAAGGTCAAAGAAGTTACAAGTTGGCCCTAAATTCAAGTAAAGAAGAAAATTTGTTGCAAACAAGAAGTTACAGGTCGAATCAAATATCAAGTAAATAAGTTACTTGGAAGGGTAAATACACATCAAGAACCTCTCATTTAATTATCAAGCAAGGATTTGATTTCTTAGCAAAAGTGAAGTAGCAGAGTTGTGCGAAGGAGGGAGTGCTCAGAGCCTTAGATTGGAGAAGGTTTTTCATAAAAACCTATTTGATTAGACCTCCACGGCTCAATTATAGGGTATCCCACGAGGCCCACACTGGTTGTTTTGGTATCGTCATACGAGAACCTGGTTGTTTCCCGGTCTAGTCCTGTGAGGCTAAGAAAAGTTTGAAGAAGGTGCTACTCTCTTGATCATTGTTGAAGTTAAGTAAGGTTTGATTATCTGTGATCTCATGCATCGGGCTTTCATATGTTGAAAGGTATGTTTTTCTCTATGTTTTGAGGTTTGTCTCTTGGAGGTTATGGTATATGATTGTCACACACCCAACCCTAAGTACTGTTTTAAGGAATGGGGTATAAATTTTTTTCCTTCCTACAACTTCTCTGAGTTCCTCGAATACGGGAACCATTTCATTATGCTCTTTGAGAGCTTTATAATGACTATAAACTCGTCCAAAACTGAGTTATGAGTCGAAAGTTATGGATCCCTAAAATTCTTGGGGTATCATTGGTCAAAGGCCACATGGAAAACATGTGGCTCCACCTCATTCGTACCATACTACATGGCACTAACATGACCTTGGTCGTCATCCTCTAGTGATGACATGGCCATTGGAGGGGTGGTTGCAAGGGATATCTCTCAGGCCTTCGTGAATAACATGAATTTGACCCCTTCGATATTATTGTACTGGTATAAAAAATTCCCCGGAGTTTCGAAGTCAAAAGGAATCTTTACACTCCAGAATCTATGGTGGAGATTCTATCCACCCTTGGATTTGACAACTAAGGTTCATCCGTGATTAACACATAACTTAAACTTGACAAGGGGGGGTCCCACACTTAATTCACGACCAATCCCACGATGTCACGTCTTCATGGCATACGTGCCTTGACCAAACCAAGGTTGGACACCACAGACAAGGATTTCGACACTTCAAGACTTTGACTCTTCAATGCTTCGACATTTAACGCACCATCCTATATCCTCGCATCTCCCAAAGTCCTGAAGTTCCAAAGTTTCAGACTCCCAAAGTAAGACTTTGGTGAAGTGTCTATGTTGTCTCTCGCTAGTTGATTGGATGGTCGAGAAAGGCTCCCAACAAACTATTGATCAATGGTACACAATGTATCTGAATTCCCCCCTTGATCTGATGGTTGGTGGGATTTCACCACTCCAAGATTTTGTGACCTTGTGTCCCTTATAGGTCTTAGCCCATTTAAATCCCAAAGGGTTACCTACCAGAAAGATCATAAAGGGGATATGATTTCTTACTATCGATCAACATTATCGCTTACCCTATCCTTCCACTAGGCTTAATCTAACATTTGAGAGAGATCCCAAAGGATCCTTAGATCTATGGCTTGCGTTACTTAGTGACTTCGACATTCAAGAGTTCCAGTTGTTTAATGCCTTTTCACTCACGTAGTGAGTCAATGCCAAATTTGACCATAATATATATCCAACGACATACAGTTATGAAAGATCCCAAATATCCTTATATCTACGGCTCACGTTATCTTGCGACTGAAAAAATAGTCATGGTTTAACGATAAAGCAGATCCCACGACAATGGATAGGAAACCGCTAGTTTTCAGTCAACCGTCCAGTCACCGTTTCGATAGGATGCCTTCAGTGGGATTTGAATGTTGTGAGGTTTCAACATCCCAAATTCCTAGACCTCTGAAGTTATGAATCCAGGAAGGCTTAGCTCCCTTTTAGCATAGCGCAGCGTTCCAGGGTCCTGGTCATATGGGGCTCTGACAAGCCCCAAGGGATACAAACTTAGATCTTATTCGAGATTTGGTTAAGGAAGAGGACTTGAGCCTACGGTCACTAGGGAGAATGGTTTGAAACAAGTGCCTTTCACTTCAAAATCCAAATCCTGTAATAGGGGAACGATAATTCTAAGGGATTGACAGATTCAAAGTTATCCCATAGAGTCTGTCCTGACTCTATATTTCCAGGTTTGGTCCCTAGATATTCTTTTGAGGACTTTCCAACCAACACAGGGGTCAAATTCTTATGCCTTCAAATTCATTTAAGAATCATTAATAACAATTCTCCTTCTCTAGTGGAGAAGATCTTCAACCGACAGATGTTTTCGGGAACTCGACAATCGGGAGTCAAGAGCACGAAGGAGGTCATTTCCCAAAGTCACGAAAAATGCGAGAGAATTTTGAATGCTGGTGCCCAAGAAGATATTGACCATTGGTGTTTGAGGATATCTGAACCATCGACAGATGATCTCGGGAACTCAACAATCGTGAGTCAGGAGCTTGGAAGGAGTTGTCTTCCCAAGTCGCGAAATGAGAAATCGCGAAATGCGAGAGAGGATTTGGACTATTGATCCCGAGGAAATATGGAGCTTCGATCTGGTCCCAAAGGGCTCGCAATTTTAGGGATCGGAAGACGGGGAACAATCGGTTCTTCTCTATCCTGAGGCGTGAAATCCCAAAATCTAGAATGCTGGTGCTTGAGGAAATCTGGACCATTGGTGATCGAAGAGATCTGGACCATCCATATATGATTTCAGTAACTCGACAATCGGGAGTCAGAAGCTTGGAGGGAGATGTCTTCCCAAGTCACGAAGTTGTGAAATGAGAAATCGCGAAATAAGAGAGAGGATATGGACCGTTGATCCCAAGGAAATCCAGATTGTCGATCTGGTTCCGAACGACTCACAAGTTCAGGGATCGGAAGAAGGGGAACCCTCAGAAGAAGGCATTTTTGTGTATGTAGATACCTTCAACCATAGGCATTTTTGTGTATGTAGATAGGTTGTAGGTCATTCTGTAAGCCTTCAGTTGAAATTAATATAAGGATCCACTTTTAATTCACAAAACAAAACAATTCTCCTTATCTAAACAAAGGTAGGAGGAAAACCATCTACGAATATGATATTCAAGCTTTGCTTCCAATTTCCTAGGACACCAGGCAATCAGAGCCACAAATTATACCATTCAAACAAGGTAAAATAATTTACCATCATATAGCTCAAGAAAAAAATGCATATTGCAACAAGGCAACCAAGACAACATAAAAACTCCAAGTTACACTTATCTAAAATTGGAAATTGGTTGGCAACTACTGAAAGGGGTGCTCTTTTCCACCCAACCATATTCACAATTTACTCTTTGAGTATTCCTCAACTGGCCACCCCCTAGCTATACCATGATTCCATGAGACAGATGAAGTTTTCCCTTTTTTCTCAGCTACATCAAGGGACAAAGGTTACTCTCCTTTTCCCACAGGGCCTTGGCAGTTCAATTTTCTATCCACCAAGGAAGGGATCCTGCTGTGATTGCTCACTCAATCACTGCATATTCATTTATCAGTTCTATTATAAAACACTATCAAAGTGCTCCTGTACCCATAATATCATATATTTCTCAATTATCCTCATAAATAGAGAGCCTCGCACAATCGGCTTCCTTTCGAATGGTCTTCTGACCCATTTGTGTGTATCTTATACCCTCTACCAACAATCTTCCTAAATTTTCTTTCGTTTCCCAAAAATATTTCATGGGTCAGATCAGGAATTTTCTAGATGTGTACTCTTCCCATCCCCTCATTTACTCTTGATGAATACTTCCCAACTACCAGCTTGACTAGTAATTAACTTGTCTGGGATAGAAGATTTTTCTAGGTCTGAGCAATTTATATCTAACAGTGTATTGGTCTGGCAGGGTAATCTCAACCATCCCTGGTTCCCCTTACCATCCCCTCGTATGCATCATGATCCATACTATCCACTTCCTTTCAACATTTATGCCACAAATTTCCATTTTTATTTAATAACAAGAAATACACACACACACACACACACACTACCTTTAATAAAAAGGTTCATTGTCTTTCCAAAATTCTCATGACATGTCTATCCATAGTATTTTATCCAAATATATTTATATTTACAAGCTGGGGGAAACATGGGTATTACAATTCCCTCCCCCTTAAAGTAACACTATCCTCGGTGTTCTACCTACCATTGAGGTCTTTAGGTACATATGTGAACAGAAATGGGTATGCTTGTTTCACGACATCCTCCAATTCCCATGTAGCTTCATCTAGAGCAAAGTGTTTCCATTTCACCTTGACCTGTGCAATGGTTCTATTCCTGAGTGGAATGTCCTTCCTGTCTAGTATGCATTGGGGTTCTGGTAAGAATTATCCCTCTGGTTCCTCCTGGATCACAAACCAATCAATTATATGATTAGAATCATGTACATATTTATTCAACAATGAAACATGGAAAACATTGTGTGCTTTCACTATGGGAGGAAGTGCTAGTCTCTATGCTATAGGTCCCACTTTGTCCAAAATTTCAAAGGGTCCACAAAATTGAGGTTCCATCTTGGCACAAGTTCTCATTCTCAAGGAACTTCTTGTGGGTCTAATCCAAATATACACATGATCCCCTACTTTGAACTCCCTAGAAGTCCTATTTTTGGCTGCATAACTCTTTTGTCGGTCTTGAGCCACCTTCAGATTCTATCTTATTCGAACTACTTGTTGTTCCATTTATTTTAATAGGCCTAGACTGAGTGTTATTCTATCCACTGGGTTATTCCAGCTGATTGGAATGTTGCATTTCCTACCATAGAGAGCCTCAAAAGGACTCATCTTCAAGGATTCTTGATAGCCATTGTTATAAGGAAACTCTACCATTGGTTTGTAGTTTTCCCACTTCTTGGGCTGATGCATCACATGCATCCTTAACATGTCCTCTAGAGCTTGGTTTATCCTTTATGTTTTTCTATCAATTTGAGGGTGATAAGCCGTACTAAATAGTAATTTAGTTTCAAAACCAGAAAACAAATATTTCCAAAAGTTTGAAGTAAATTTTGTATCTCTATCTGATATGATTTCCTTAGGCATGCCATGTAGTTTAAATATTTATTTCATGAATATATTGGCAATATGTATCACCTTGCAAGTTGACTTTATGGGGATAAAGTGAGTAGCCTTCCTCAACTTTTTCACAACTATCATAATAACGTCATTCTGCTTGGTTGATTTAGGTAGTCCGGTGATAAAATCCATGGAGATGGTTTCCCATTTCCATTCTGGAATTGGTAGGGGCTACAAAAACCCTGTTGGATGTATGTTCTCCACCTGAACCTACTAACATTCTAAGCACTTAGCTAAGTATTCAACTATGTCCTTCTTCATTCTTGGCCAATAAAATAGTTTCTTGGTGGCTGTGATCATTTTCTGATAACCAGGGTGACCAGTGTATGGCATTTTATGTAGTTCATCCAGTACGAACCTACTCAAGTCGTCACTATTTTGAACATACAAACTACCTTTGTAAGTTAGAAGACCATCATTCAACAATTTATATCCCTCATACTTCAGCCCCGTGGGATCTTTCTCTAAGCATGATTTCACAGTTTTGAAAAACTCATCTGCTACCTGTGAAATTTTATCTCTCTCCTTGATGTTTGATTCACAGGTACTTACAACTGCCAAATGAATCACTTTCATACTTCTACTGAAGGCATAAACCACTCTATTTTCCTTTCCCTTAATATGTTTGATTTCGAAATCAAATTCACTAAGGAGAGCCATCCACCTAGCATGGATAGCATTGAGTTTGGGTTGGTCAAACAAATATCTCAGCCCACTATGGTCTGTCATAAGTACAAATCTTCTTCCTAGGAGGTAATGCCTCCACATTTTTAAAACATGTACTATGGAAACCAATTCTAGGTCATGTGTCACATAATTGATTTCACATGCAATCTATTTTCTAGATTCATAGAAGATTACATATCCTTCTTGCATGAGGATTCCTCCGAGTCCCTCTCTACTGACATATGTACATACCAGGAAGTCCTTGTTTGGGTTTGCAATTTTCAACACTAGTTCATTGGTTAAAAGGTGCTTTAATTGGTGAAAATTGTCTTCACATTCTGTGGTCCAAACACATTTAACTCCCTTTTTCTGTAGGGAGGTGATTGGGAAACCAATCTTGGAAAACCCATTTATGAACCTTCTGTAGTATCCTGCTAGGTCCATAAAGGATCCGATATCAAAGACATTCTTTGGTGTAGGAAATTCCATGATGGATTTGATAATGTTAGGGTCAACTGCCACTCCTTTCTCAGTGATGACATGGCCTAAGTAATGGACCTTCTTTTGAAAAAAGTCACACTTACTAAACTTTGCATAGAGCTTGTGCCCTCTTAACACTTGAAGCACTATCTTGAGGTGTTCTTCATGCTCTTCCCTACTCTTAGAGTATATCAAAATGTCATCTATGAAAACATACACAAATATGTCCAAGAATTTACTGATTACATTATTCATCAAACATATAAAGGTGGTCGGTGCATTGGTAAGCCCAAATGACACTACCACAAATTCACAGTGCCCATACCTTGTCCTAAAGGCTATTTTATGGATTTCTTCATCCTTAATTCAGACTTAATGGTATCCTGACCTTAAGTCAATTTTGGAAAATATTGTAGCACCCCTTAGCTGGTCAAACATGTCATCAATTCTTGGCAAAGGATATTTATTCTTAATTGTCACCTCGTTAAGTTATCTATAGTCTATGCATAATCTGGGGGTGTCATCCTTCTTTTTTGCAAACAAGGATGATGCTCCCCAAGGGGACACACTTGGTCGGATGCTACTCTTTTCCAACATCTCCTTCAACTGTAGATTGAGCTCCAATATCTCTGGTGTACTCATTCTATAGGGTGCTCTAGACATTGGCACCGCTCCAGGTATACATTCTATTGAGAAGTCAATATCTCTTCTTGGCGGTAGACCTGGTACCTCTTCTGCAAACACATCTTTGTATTCTTTTAATATAGGGTGGTCCTATAAACTCGTTTTAATATCCTCAATAGAGTTCAGTACTTGTACTGCATATAGTGGACATCATTTTCTACAATACCTTTTCACTTGAAGGTCTGTTATTTGTCTCATTGAGACATGTTTTTGCCTTCCTTGTAGGGTTCTTTTCTCCCCTTGCTCACTTTCACATTCTAACACTTTATTGTAATAGTCTAATTTGGATTTATGGGAAACCAACCAATCCATGCCAAGCAATATGTCATAAGATCCTAAATGAAGTATATTTAGAGTTTCTTGGGTGGACAACCCACTAAAAATGAATTGGCCTACTGGTAAGACCTCTATTAATTTTATTTTTTTCCCAGTGGTGAGATGTACCAACCATGATTTAGTATGTTTTACTGGATGCAAATTACATTTCTCCACAGTTTGAGGTGAAACATAACTCAAGTTAGAACCAAGTTCAATCAAAATAGAAACAATATGGTTGGAAATCATACCTTCCATTTCCACCACTGAAGCTTGGTGATCAACATGTCGATTATCCAGGGCTGCATAAATTTGTGGCATGCTCCTAGCCACATCATTGGCTATGGTATCTTCCTAGATGTTGTAGATGCTCGTATTTCATTGTTGCATATGGGGGAAATCCCTCAACAAATTTTCTTCTCCGCATCCAAAAAAATTCAATGGTTCTCTCCTTTTATCGTTAGTCTTTCCTGAGATTGATCTAAAGGGTTTATTTCCACTTGGAGATGTGAAATTCTCCTGATACACACTTTTAGTAGGAAGGCTCAAATTAGAGCCTTTCCCATGGTTCCTAAACCTTGAAGGTTTAAACCCCTTCTTCTTGAATCCCAATTTTCTTTCCTTTTTCCAATCCTTGTGAGGTTCTTCCCCGTGCTTGAATTTCTCATAGAAGTACCTTGCCTTGCTAATGGTATCTTCTAGAATCTTAGGTTCAACAAACTCAATTATGTCTCGATATGATTGAGGCAACCTGCAAATGAATTTTTGCACCTTCATCTTTTCATCCTTGATGTAATGCACATACCTCAACAACTCAAGGAATTTGTTGACATATTCATCAATGGTGAGTTGTCCAAGTTTGATTTCATAGAACTCCTTAGTCCTTTCATCATGGTACCTTTCAGATATGTACTTTTTTTAAAAATACTTTTCAAATTGTTTCCATGAAAACTCTTTCTCATGAATTCCTTTCACATTTCTAAGGTCCTCCCACCGGATGGAAGCCTTTCCATTCAAGTTAAAGATGCCTATTCAGGCCTTTAAGTTCTCATATTATTTATGGACTCTAAAGAACTTCTTTAGGCTGAGTAGACAAGATTCTATTTCTTCCCCCTTCTTAATCTCTCCATCGAAAGTGGATGGTTTGCCTTTCTTAAACTCTTCAGGGTCATGGATCCTATAATGTTTCCTCTTCTTTATTCTCCTACGAGAATGTAAACTAGTCTCACTGCTAGACAATTCCTTGGAGTTGTTAGTTCCCTCACTACAATATTATTTAGTTGAATCCTTGACGTCAGCATGCCTCTTGGATCCATGTTGGGCCTTCTTTGAGGTGCTTATTCTTGTGTTTCTATTTTCAAGGCCATGCTTTTGTATCTCAGGTGGACTTTGGGTTCTCTTAGTATTATGTCTGTCCACATTACTAGCCATCAGTCCATGTTGCAGTTGCCTCTGTATGTATGATAGGATTTGCAACATGACTACATTTATTTCATTTTTATTTTCTTGTTCTCTCATGAGTCTCTCATTGTCTTCTTTAAATCTTTGTAATTATGCCATAAGGCCTCTTACAGTTTTAGTTAAATTTGGAGGAGTTTCCACCACCCTCCTCATAACATAATCTTCTTCTCTATTGTGGGAGATTTCCCCCAACTCATGATGTGTCATCATTCTTTATGTTGTAGTTTTGCTTACTATCCACTGACTATTTGAGTGTTGATAACAACATTTTATGTTTGTCAGTTGTCCTCAAATTTTATGAACAACATAGGTAATTTATTTTTGTAAGGTAAAATTAGCTTCATTATTCCACATACAACAACAATATGCAGTGTAGATTCAGAACATGTGACGCAGACCCTCGACCCTTTGGCTGAGATCCGCTTAGGATCGTTCTAAATTCTCCTCGAGCCGAAATGGCTCCTTTGGTTCTGGTCAACGAATCCACAGGTCCTTTATGAAAACCCGCCCTGCGCAACTTAACACCAGGCATGAGCCTTATGTCTGCATGCAACCACAATTGGGTCTTAGCGCAAGCGCCTTTAGAAACTCGTGAGATCGTGAGTCGAAGACCCTCGACTCCTCTTTCTCCAAATGTTGATACCCGATATGCGATATGGGTATGGCTCCTCCTTGTTAGCGCCTTCCACACATAACCATCGGCTAGGGATAAGTTCTAGCACTACTCGCAACTTGCGACTTCGCGAGTTGGAGTGTTGAACCCTCATGCTCCTCCTTTGCAAAATCCTGAAGCACGATAAGTTAGTGATGGGTTGACTCCTTCCAAGGTGATGCATGTACGCCACCTGTCGCCTACTTCCACCTTTTCTGTGCGCTCTATGTTTGCGCCACCTGTTAACCACGCGGTCCCCACCTAACGAATGTGACACGTGTTCGCACGATCCCTCGACGCTCGACACTTCGCGACTTTTAGTGATTAAGGTGCAATTCCTTCACCCTCCAAAACCCCAATACATGATGTAGTGAGGCGCCAAATCTCATGGCTCTCCTTCCTCCTCGATCGACGGTTCAAGTCGAATCACGATCTCGTGACTCAGGGGTTTGAAGCTCAAAGAACTTCGCGTCCCCGCTCGTGATACCCAAATTCGCGAAATGATCCAGATCTCTGCCACCTGTCCTCCAAAATGGATGGTCCTGATTCTTTCAGGACTTGACGATTCCTCTTCCTCCTGCTGTTACGAGGTTTAAACCTCGCACACCTTTTCTGGATCCAACGGCTCACAGAAACTCGTCGCTTCTCCCTCGAAGTTTTTGCCGTCCGTTCTACCCTTTTGTGCGGCTTCCCAGGGATTAAACCCCTCACACCTTCTCCCAGATCTGATGGCTATCGGTCCTTGGTGCTATATTTGACAGCCCAGATCCTTTTTCCTGTGCACCTCCCAGGGACTAAACCTTGTGCACGTATCCTTGATCCAGTGGCTCTCAGGCCACTGTGCTCCAGATCCGACGGCTGGTGCGATTTTGCGATCTCGGAGATTGCAAGTATGGGGTGTAGCCTCCTCTTCTCCTCCAACTTCCGATTCTTGAATGTGTGGATATCCAAGGGTTTAAATCTGCATGTGCCTTCGCCTGATCCAATGATAGTTTTTCTCTTCCTCCTGAGCTTTATTAACTTTTTGACTTAGAATATTTTCTAAGTCTCGAAGGTCTCAACCTTCGACTCTTCCCCTGCGAGCTCAATTCCTTTGGATCTCTCCTGCATTCTAGGAACACTGTCCCTCCTGAGATTTGTCGACTGTGAAACCTCGAAGGGTTCCTTGAATTCCTGTTCCTCTTTGTTGTTAATTTGTGCACAACAACACTATCCTTCATGAGCTTTAGAACTTGAACCTCTAAGGAACTTAACCCTTTTCTCTCCTTTCAAAGGGGAATTTTGGTGCCCTCTTGGCAACCTCCTGCTCAAGCACTCCTCGTTGAACAAACAAAGTATTCAACAAATCTGTGAGTGTCTTTCTCCTATTTCAGAACTCGAAAGAGTTCCTTCTGTGCACACTTGCACCAACTCAATGCCCTCCTGGCAGAGTTCTCCAGAATCCTCAGTGACTCTGTCTTCTTACCGAACTCAAAATAGAGTTCTCCTCAATGCATCCTATGCATTTTCCCAATGCCCTATTGGCAGAGTCTCATAGAATTCTCAACAATTCTGCTTCTCCTCTCTATGCTCTCCTTTGTACAGTTTCTCCTTCAAGGTGTTCAAAAACCTTGAGGCTTCCTCCTTGAGTCAATGACTTTCTCTGGTGCACCCTCTTGGCACGTCTTTGTCTAAATTCCTCAGAATTCAGAAGTACACTCTATGCACTGGCTTATAGAACCCGTAGTGTTCTGTCATGAAAACTCTTGCATGAAGCCACAAAGAACCAGACCTGGAATCGAAGAACCCAATAGACAACAATTTCTGTCTGTAACCTGCAAATGCGTACAAACATACATCTACATCATATCATAAACGCATAAAGACATTCATCAACAAACACAGAATAACATGCAGGAAAAACTGCTTTGATTGTATTAATATGAAATGCCTCTTTACATTGTGAGCTCGGACTGTAACAAAGTCACAACTTCCTCTCTTCTCCCTATTCTCTCTATTCTTCTCTTCCTGAACTAAATCTAGATTCCAATAAGATCTTTTTACAAAGAGGGGCTCCTCGAGCTCTTCCCTCTATCTCACCAACTCTCATTAAATTATATTCAATTACATTGAATGGCTGTCTAGTCCGAATAAGATCTATATCTTAGCCTTACAACCATTTAAGGCAAACTTTATCTAAAGCCTGCGCACATGCATGGATTTTGGCTCTACCAGCCTTACAACATTTAATACAATTTTCAAATTTTGAAAAACGAGGGGATTTCACCTCTCTCCTTCCATTGAATGTGCACTTTGATGTGCTATCTAGATGGTGCATAGAGGGCTTGGAGTGATGCTCCTGCATCATACTCCTCTGCTGTGAGAAATTCATGAGCTCCTTCTCATGAGCTTCCCAGCATGGCTGTCGAAATCCACCTGGATCCCAAATAGTTCTTTGGAGTTGTTCATCCGATCCATCACTTCGTTGTTGTTGTTGTTGCTTCTTCTTCCCTACTGCTCTTGCAGGCTTCCTTTTGCTCAACTTTCCTTTGCTAAATGCTTCTTGTGCTGACCTCAACATCAACCTCCTGATCTCCTCAATCACCTCGTCCAACTTCTCCAATGGCTGGCTCTTTGTATTCAATCTTCCCTGCTGCAATTCTGTCTTCTCAATGGGCAGATATGCTCAATCTCCCATGCTATCTTTATCTCTCTTTGTGGCGCTGA
Source organism: Picea sitchensis (assembly GCA_010110895.2). Classification (NCBI taxonomy): domain Eukaryota; kingdom Viridiplantae; phylum Streptophyta; class Pinopsida; order Pinales; family Pinaceae; genus Picea; species Picea sitchensis. The sequence goes on along the minus strand of SNQJ01S0011197.1, from coordinate 301,740 downwards.
GTGGCCACTCCACTGCAGACTCCAATTCTTCAGTCCCTTTACCTTCTGACATATTTTCTTCTGCCAAGTCTTCTTCCTGCTACTCCCCAGGCTAGTATGCTCCTCTATCTTCTTCCAACTTAGCCTATTGGATGTGCAAATTTTGCACCATCACCCTTCTCTCCAGGGCTTCCAATTCTTCACACAGACCAACAAAGTCTATGATGTCTGCTTCCTCTTCTTCTTCTTCTTCTTCTTGTAACAACCAAATATTTCTAAACATCATTTACTTCCATAAGCAATATACTTCATGAACTGAGATAATAACTTCATAACATAACAACAATATTTATAATAGCAACTTCAGTAACTTAAATTTATCAATGAATAATGATTGCATGGAAGAATGAAATAAACACATAGTTTAACAAATTACCTGGTTCTGATGCTAATTTATGTTGCCTTGCTGCCTTGCTGTT
>SNQJ01S0011197.1:276052-301272 GCA_010110895.2 Picea sitchensis | reverse complement strand
GAGTTCGCTCTCAGGTATGGTAAGAGGTACGATTCAGTCCGCCAACTTGTGCACAGTTTCAGTACCTTCATGAAGAACACGGAGTTGATCGAGTCAAGAATTTGCATGAACCTTTCTTATACTTTGGTGATAAAGGGTAATTTTCCTATTTTTTTTTTTGCAGTGCGAAATAAAAATGATTTACTTGTAATTCCAGCTCCGGACGGATCTCAGCGTTTTGCTTTCAGTTTATTTCTTTTGTATTTATAAATTTATTCATCTGTGTATATGCATGTAATTAAATGGGTATATATGTATGCATATACATCGCCTTCCCATATTGCCCACGACCTTTTGCCCCTAACTGTGAAATTCCCTGACTCTATTTCGGGTTTCGGGGTTTCCTTATGCCTGATGTCGAGAGTTTCCTGTCCTCACGGACTCCCGATCTCCGATATGCCGATGCGCTACCTTATATCTTTAACCCTCCCTTAGCTATGCCTTGGTCCATGTGACCCTTTCCTATGTGACCGTAGTCATATTCCCTATCGGGATTCAGGGTTTTGCGACTCTCGTTGTCACGAACCTCTATCCTCATAGTCTCCCGATTACCGATCAACTGATGTGGTACTTTGTGCGTTAGCCAACTAGGCTAAGCCTTTGGCCCATATGACCCTTATCCGACAAGGCCACAACTTTGTTCCCCCCCATCGGGGTTTCGGACATCGCAATGCCGAAATGTATGAACCCCGTGTCTACGGGATTCCCGATATCTCGATACTCGATACGCTTCTTCCTGGCACGTTAGCCTTTTCCAGCTATACTGAGGTCCATGTGACCTTCTCTTGTGTGACCTCTAGCTTATGGCTCCCCATCGGGGTTTTGGTCCTTCTCAAGAAAGAGCTTCAACACTTCTAAAATTTGCGATGCCATTTATCGTTTACTTTTGGACAATAAATGGTTAAAAATTTATAAACATATAAATTTTCAGCGCCCTTTTTTTTTTTTTAATTTATTTAAAGCGGGTTATAACTTTAAATTTGCAAGTTTTTCATTTAATTTTTAAGGAAATCAGGATTCGGGGTTTTCCGTAACAGATGATCGATGCAATTTGAATCACGAAAACCCGATCTCCGATTTCGCGATGCGATTAAGTCTTACTTAAAACATCAATTAATTAATTCGTTTTAATGAAGGTTTAAGAGCTAAGTTAATTACGTCGCGGTTTCGAGGTTCGCGATTTCGTAATGCGTGGATACTTTGTCCACGAAACTCACGATATCCCGATCTGCCATGACAACTGGCTTCCACTACGGATCTTTCCACTTTTCGGAGAATCGTGCCTCGCGTTTCTGAACTACAAGGACCACTCGTCCACGAGATCCACGATTTCCCAATTCACGATGACTCGATGAACGACCTCCTGTCAGGACCTTTCCGATGGCTCCGATCACTGCCACACGTCCCAAGAACAGACGGTCCTGATCGCCTCTTGCTATTTCGGGGTTTTCGATACCAATGTGCCTATGTCCACGGAATTCCCAATTCCTCGAATCCCGACTCTCCGGTTGGATGACAGCTGGCCCCTCTTGATGGCACTATCCTACCTCTCTGATGTGCGGTCAGCTGGCCCCACTCATCGGGGTTTCAGACTTCGCGATTTCGAAATGAAGAGATTTCGTGTCCATGAAATCCCCGATACGTTGATCCCCGACTTTCTTCGGATCTTCGACATGCGTCCTAAATGGATGGACAGTCCAGATTAAGACTCGGACTTCGCTAAACGCCAACCCAAAAGCACTTATCTATGTGAGTCCCAATGGCCCAAACGTCGATGACTCTCCAATGGTTTCCACCTGTCCCAATCATATGGACAACTCTGATTATATTGGGGTTTTCACCATGGATTTCCCCGACCTCTTGCTCACAGAACTCTCGATTTTCCGACTCTCTTCAGATCTCCGCCACATGTCTCACCCTGATGGACAGTCCAGATCTGATCCCGCTATTTCGAGACTTAAAATGTCCCGACTTCCTTGACCTCGTGAATCCTGATTTCATGAATGCCAATATCCCGATGCCTTCACACCTGTCATCTGGATTTCTCCTTCTTCCCTCGAGGACTTAACTCCCTCGCAACTCCATGCAGATCCGACGGTTGTCGGGTATCTGCCCGAGATCTGACATCTCAGATCCGTTCTCCTGCGTAATAGACATATCTCCTTTGGGATAATGATAGTTGCATGAACATTACGCGGTGTGAAAATTTCTCTCTTTGGCACGGTTAAAATTTGTATGGGTCTATAGTTCCTGATATTTTTCCATTATTAAAATTCACCGAGGTTAATACATGCTAGTAGTTTACACCATTCCCGTGCAATATAAGTCTTCTAAATTTCCTTTTTTTTTTCCGACTGCTCATTGGCAGTTCCTCATTTAGGTAAGTTCGAGATGAAGCAGGCCTTTTTAAGGTCTTGCAAAAGTCCTATTGCATTTTATATAGTATAATTCGTGTAGTTATTGAATCTTGCCAACTTCAAGCTTTGGATAGAAGCTTCCCTCGACATTTTCATCGATTTCAAGTGTCCATCTTACCCGAAACTTCATTGACAAGTATTGCTCAAATAAAATTAATTATCAACTCTCTTTTTCATGCTTAATAGCTTTATCAGGCTGCTTTAAGGGTAGCCATTTTGTGGGAAGTGATCCTTCAAACTATCTGGTTTGCTGCCACTATTTTAAAGGGCGTTCCTTTGAATATTCCGACTGAGACTGTATTAACCATTTATGATCCAGTAAAAGGGTATTACCTAAAGCGGTTGCTTGTGATATATGTGAGACCATTTGCTTGGATAATGTAGGGGTACTATCTTGAGTATATTTTCTGATACTGTATCAGTCATATTGGGTCAAGATGAATGTTGCTTGACACAATCTACTAAGACACAAATGACGTGTTTTTCTTGTAGGTTAAGCGTGGTTGGAGTTAACGCTTGGGGTTTTGGCCCTTAGGCCCAGATTTCGAACTAAGACGCTCTGATACCATATGTAACAACCAAATATTTCTAAACATCATTTACGTCCATAAGAAATATAATTCATGAACTGAGATAATAACTTCATGACATAACAACAATCTTTATAATAGCAACTTCAGTAACTTAAATTTATCAATGAATAATGATTGCATGGCAGAATGGAATAAACACATAATTTAACAAATTACCTGGTTCTAATGCTAATTTATGTTGCCTTGCTGCCTTGTTGTTGCCTCCCTTCTACCTAATACACAGACCAACCCAGCCACAAACAAATAATAACTGCCCAAACCTACTGTCCTCTCTGCCAACTAGGAAAACTACCTAGCTCTAGGATATCTATGGATATCCTGGCCCCCGTGCCCAAAACCTCCAGTAACCCGGTGCCTCAACTGATCAAGAATACCACATCCAGAACTCTACTTCTCCCTGCAAATCTCACACCGTCCCCCCGAATCCATCCTCTGCCTCCCCCTTATCCCTCCTTCACCGAATCCTCATTTACTCCCTTACCTTCCCTCCTCCCTCTCCCTGATCCTTCCTTTAATGTTTTATCTTCTCGGGACTAACAGGTTATCCCTTGTTGGGTACGTAACCATTTATAACATATATTATTAATCTCTTAAATTCATTACTCATGTCATTAAAGGTAATCTGCAGTTAAATTATTAATTAATTAATCACAATTATAACCTTTAATTAATAGATAACTTACTTAATTGATATCATTAAATCATCTTTGTTTAATTAATACCTTGTTAACACAATTAATCCCCTAATTAGTTTTACTTTATAATTCTTAAACATTTATCCAATTAGGTTCATTACACTTCTGCATCTTCTAGTACTGCAGTGATCTCCTGTTCAGCTTCCTGGCTGAAAATTTTGAGCCATTCTGTTGAATGCTCATCTTCTACTCCTTGGGAAAACGTCAGTGTCTGCTCCATTTCTTCATCCATGATATTTTCTGCTAGCTGTCCTTCTGCTGTTGTTGCATTTGCAACACATGCTCTGGCCTCAACTGGGTTGCTTGGTAGGAATACTTCAATTCCCCCAATGATCAGAATTCTCTTCTGATTCTCTCCTGTCAACACTCCTTGCTGATCCAAACTCTCCTCTGAGTTCATGAGACCTTCAAACAGTCTCATCTCTTTTCCCCTGCCTACTTGGTAGTCTATAAGATCCAGTGATCCCATCTCATTTCCCACTTGGAAATATGAACTTTCACCACTACTCCCCTAGAAGTATGTGAGACATTCTACTGATCTCTTCCCATTGCCCACCTAGCAACTTGAAAGTCCACTTCTGCCCACCTAGCAGTTTATGAGATCTTCAACTAATCTCATACCATTTCCCTCCTGGCAATATGAATTTCCACTGTTATCCTCCTGATAGTCTATGAGATCCTCCAATGATCTCATTTCATTGCCCACTTGGCAATTGGAAAATTCATCTCTACCTTGATCTCTCTTCCTCATCACTGAGGGTTTCTCCAACTTCTGGCTCATAGATGCAAACCAGCTTTGTGTCACTAAGGCTTTCAGCACACCTCAGCCACTTCCTCAACTCTTGTCATTGTTTCCTGGCCAACAACTTTTGAACAGGCCATTTGGATTTCTTGTTTAGAGGCCATTGGTACCTCTAGTGTAATTTTGCCTCCTGCTGCATCTTCAATGTCATCTGTTTCATTCTCACCCTTATCTTAGCGAGTTCTTTGTCAATCTCTACTTTACTCATCTGCTGGTGGTCTCCTCTTCCACCACGCTCACGGCCTTCAGTAGACATTTCCATCTTTCACCTGCCCTCCTGGAAAGCATATGGATCACTCTACATCTGAGATCATCTCCATTCCCTCCTACAGCTCACCTGGTTGTCTATCATTTGTTGCACACCTTGCAACAATCACCACCAAGATTTAACACCCTGCTTCTTTCACCTATTGTATATAGATGAATCTATGCTTCTGATTCCACATGATGTTACCATAATTTATCCCACCATCTCTCCTTTGTCTATGAACAAAGTAACCGTCTCTTCTTTCTCTTTTGTCTGAAATCTACAGACAAAAATCTGCTCTGATACCACTTGGTGTGTATAAGAGTATTTTCTTTATCTACTCTGCCTCCCTCTACCCGCAGTCTACAGACAGAAAGTGGATCTGATACCACTTGATGGTATTAGACTGTATCCCTTCACGGTCCTCCTCTTGTCTGTGATATGCAAACATAAAATATATTGGCTATGATACCATATGACGTAGACCCCCGACCCTCTGGACGAGATCTGCTCAGGATCGTTCTAAATTTTCCTCGAGCTGAAACAGCTCCTTTGGTTCCCTACCGGAACCTTCAATGAATCCACAGGTCCTTTATGAAAACTCACCCTACGCAACTTAACACCAGGCGTGAGCCTTACGTCTGCATGCAACCACAACCGGGTCTTAGTACAAGTGCCTTTCACAACTCGTGAGTTAGTGAGTCGAAGATCCTTGACTCCTCTTTCTCCAAATGTCAATACCCGAGATGCGATATGGGTATGGCTCCTCCTTGTTAGCACCTTCCACACATAACTACCGACTAGGGATAAGTGCTAGCACTACTCACAACTCACGACTTCGCGAGTTGGAGTGTTGAACCCTCGTGCTCCTCCTTTGCGAAATTCTGAAGCACGATAAGTCAGCGATTAGTTGACTCCTTCCAAGGTGATGCATGTATGCCACCTGTCGCCTACTTCTGCCTTTTCTGTGAACTCTATGTTTGTGTCACCTATCAACCATGCGGTGCCCACCTAACGTATGTGACACGTTTTCGCACGATCCCTCGGTGCTTGTCACTTCGTGACTTTTAGCAATCAAGGTGCAACTCCTTCACCCTCCAAAACCCCGATACACGCTGTAGCGAGGCACCAAATCTCATGGATCTCCTTCCTCCTTGATCGACGGTTTAGGTCGAATTGTGAACTCGCGACTTGGGGGTTTGAAGCGCAAATAACTCCACCTCCCCGCTCGCAATACCCAAATTCATGAAATGATCCAGATATCTGCCACCTATCCTCCAAAATGGATGGTCCTGATGCTTTTGGGACTTAACGAGTCCTCTTCCTTCTGCTGTTATGAGGTTTAAACCTCGCGCACCTTTTCTGGATCCAACGGCTCACGACAACTTGGCGCTTCTCCCTCAAAGTTTTTGTCGTCCGTTCTACCCTTCTGTGTGGCTTCCCAGGGATTAAACCCCTCGTACCTTCTCCCAGATCCAATGATTATCGGTTCTTGGTGCTATATCTGACGACCCAGATCCTTTTTCCTGTGCACCTCCCAGGGACTAAACCCCATGCACGTATCCTTGATCCAGTGGCTCTCAGGCCACTATGCTCCAGATCCGACGGCTAGCGCGATTTTGCGATCTCGGCAATTGCAAGTATGGGGTGCAACCTCCTCTGCTCCTCCAACTTCTGATTTCTGAATGTGTGGATATCCAAGGGTTTAAATCCCCATGTGCCTTTTCCTGATCCAATGACAACCGTTCTCTTCCTCCTAATCTTTCTTGGATTTTTGAATTAGAAGATTTTCTAAGTCTCGAAGGTCTCGACCTTCGACTCTTCCTTTGCGAGCTCAATTCCTTTGGATCTCGCCTGCATTCTAGGAATGTTGTCCCTCCTGAGATTTGTCGACTGTGAAACCTCGAAGGGTTCCTCAACTTCCTATTCCTCTTTGTTGTTACTCTGTGCACAACAACACTGTCCTTCCTGAGCTTCAGACTTGAACCTCTAAGGAACTTAGCCCTTTTCTCTCCTTTCAAAGGGGAATTTTGGTGCCCTCTTGGCAACCTCTTTCTCAAGCACTCCTCGCTGAACAAACAAAGTATTCAACAACTCTGTGAGTGTATTTCTCCTTGACACTTCTTCTATTTCAAAAATCGAAATATTTCCTTCTGTGCACACTTGCACCAACTCAATGCCCTCCTGGCAGAGTTCTGCAGAATCCTCAGTGACTATGTCTTCTTACCGAACTCAAAATAGAGTTCTCCTAAATGCATCCTGTGCATTTTCCCAATGCCCTCTCAACAGAGTCTCACAAAATTCTCAACAATTTTTCTTCTCCTCTCCGTTCTCTCCTCTGCACAGTTTCTCCTTCAAGGTGTTCAACAACCTTGAGGCTTCCTCCTTGAGTCAATGACTTTCTCTGGTGCTCCCTCCTGGCATGTCTTTGTCTAAATTATGTAGAATTCATAAGTTCACTCTATACACTGGCTTACAGAACCTGCAGTGTTCTGTCATGAAACCTCTTGCATGAATCCACAAAGCACCAGACCTGGAATCAAAGAACCCAACATACAACAATTTCCATCTGTAACCTACAAATGCATACAAACATACATCTACAACATATCATAAATGCATAAAGACATTCATCAACAAACACAGAATGACATGCAGGAAAAACTACTCTGATTGTATTAATATGAAATGCCTCTTTACAATGTGAGCTCGAACTGTAACAAAGTCATGGCTTCCTCTCTTCTCCCTATTCTCTCTATTCTTCTCTTCCCGAACTAAATCTAGATTCCAAGAAGATCTTTTTACAAAGAGGGGCTCCTCGAGCTCTTCCCTCCATCTCACCAACTCTCATTAAATTACATTAAATTACATTGAATGGTTGTCTAGTCTGAATTAGATCTAGATCTCAACCTTACAACAATTTAAGGCAAACTTTATCTAAAGCCTGCACACATGCATGGCTTTTGGCTCTACCATCCTTACAACATTTAATACAATTTTCAAATTTTGAAAAACGAGGGGACTACGCCTCTCTCCTTCCATTGAATGCACGCTTTGATGTGTTGGATGGATGGCACGTAGCTGGCTTGGAGAGATGCTCCTGCATCAACATGTAAACAATAGAAGGTCTCACTCTTTCCAATGGTAAAGCTTAAATAAGATCTTACAAGTGGATAGGGTAGAGTGCCCTGCCCTTAAAGGTTTTCTATTAAAGTTTGTTCTTCTCATTCATGATCCCAAACAAGCCAAGTGTTGTTGCTTCTCTGAGTTCCTAGAATAAGGGAACCATTTACTTCTGTTCTCTGAGATATTTCCAATGACTATAAACTTGTCCAAAACTGAGTTTTGAGTTGAAATTTATGGCTCTCTGAACTTCTCGGGGTATCATTGGTCAAAGGTCACGTGGATCCACCTCATTCGTACCATTCTACATGGCCCTTAAACGACCTTAGTTATCATCCTCTAGCGATAACATGACCACTAGAGGGGCGATTGTAGGGGATATATCCCGATCCTTTGTGGGTAACAAGCCTTCGACCCCTTCGATATTCTTGTACCACTTTAAAAATTTCCCCATATTTATGAAGTCCAAAGGATTCTTTCGACTCCATAATCTATGGTGGATATTCTATCCACCTTTGTATCTAACAGTTGAGATTCATCCATGCTTAACACATAACTTAAACTTGAAAAGGGGGGGGGATCCCACACTTAATTCATGACCAATCCCACGATGGCACATATTCATGATGTATGTGCCTTGACAAACCGAGGTTGAAAACCACACATAGGGATTTCAACACTTCATAACTTAGACGCTTCAATTCTTAGACATTTAACACACCATCCTATATCCTCGCATCTCCTGGAGTTTCGAAGTTTCAAACTCCCAAAGTAAGACTTTGATGAAGTGTCTATGATGTCTCCCACTAGTTGATCAGATGGTTGAGAAAGGTTCCCAACAGGCCCTCGATCAACGATACATAATGTCTTCGAATTCCTTCCCTCGATCTGATGGCTGGAGAGATTCCGTGACCTCGTGTCCCTTACAGGTCTTAGCCCATTTAAGTCTTGAAGGGTTACCTACCATAAAGGTCATAAAGGGGATATGACTGCTATTGTTGTCGGTCAACATTATCACTTACCCTATCCTTCCACTAGGCTCGATCTAACATTTGAGAGAGATCCTGAAGGATCCTTAGATCTATGTCTCATGTTACTTTGTAACTTCAACATTCGAGAGTTTTGAATGTTTAATGCCTTTTCACTCCCGGAGTGAGTCAACATTGAATTTGACCGTAACGTATATCCAACGGTCATGAAAGATCCCAAATATCCTTATATTTACGACTCATGTTACCTCGCGACTAGAAATCTGGTCAGGGTTTAACGATAAAGCAGATCCCATGACAATGGATAGGAAACCACCAGTTGCTAGTCAACCGTCTGTTCATCGCTTCGACAGGCTACCTTCGTTGAGATTTGAATGTTGTGAGGTTCCAACATCTCAAAGTTCCGAACCTCCGAAGTGCTGAAGCCCAGACGGGTTAGCTCCCTTTTAGTGTAGTACAGGGTTCCAGGGTCCTGGTCATATGGGGTTTTGATAAGCCTTGAGGGCTACACCCTCTTATATTATCCGAGATTTGGTTTAGGCCATAGACTTGAGCCTGCGGTCACTAGGGAGAATGGTTTTAAGGAATCGCCTTTCACTTCAAAATCCAAATCCTGTAACATGACAACGATAATTCTAAGGGATTGACAGGTTCAGAGTTATCCCATAGAGTCTGTCCCGACTCTATATTTCCGGTTTTGGTCTCTATATAGTCCCTTGAGGAATTTCCAACCAACATAGGGGTCAAAGTCTTATGCTACCAAATTCATTTAATACTCATTACTAACAATTCTCCTTCTCTAAACAGAGGTAGGAAGAAAACCATCTACAAATATGATATTCAAGCTTTGCTTCCAATTTCCCAGGACACTAGGCCATTAGAGACACAAATTATACCATTCAAACAAGGTAAAATAATTTTCCATCATCTAGCTCAAGAAAAAAATGCATATTACAACAAAACAACCAAGACAACATAAAAAATATGAGTCACACTTAATTGAAATTGGAAATTATTTAGCAACTCCTGAAAGGGGTTCTCTTTTCCACCCAACCATAGGCACAATTTTCTCTTTGAGTATTCCTCAACTGGCCACCCCCTAGATAGACCATGATGCCATGATATAGCTGAAGTTTTTCCTTTTTTCTCAACTACAACAAGGGACAAAGGTTACTCTCCTTTTCCCACAGGGCCCTGGAAATTCAGTTTTCTATCCACCAAGCAAGGAATACTACTGTGATTTCCCACTCAATCACTGCATCTCAGTTCTCCTTAGAACCAAAGAGAATCACATGCTCTCCTTCCTTTCGAATGGTATTTCGAACCATTTGTGTTTATCTGTTGCCCTCTTCCCACGATATACTTGACTTTTCTTTCCTTTCCCAAAAATATTTCGTGGTTCAGATCATGAAGTTTCCAGATGGGTACTCTACCCATCTCCTCATTTACTCTTGAGGAAGACTTCATAACTACCAGCTTGACTGGTAGTTAAATTTTCTGGGATAGAAGACTATTATGGATCTAAGCAATTTATATCCAACAACGTATTGGTCTGGACGGGCCATCTCAACCATCACAGGTTCCCCTTACCATCCCCTCTCACGCATCACGATCCACACTGGCCACCTCCTTTCAGTAGTTATGCCACAATTTTCCATTTTTATTTAATAACATGATATATATACATATACATACATACATACATACACGGATATATATATACATACATAGATATATATATATATACATACATACATACATACATACATACATACACACACACACACACACACACACACATATATATATGTATGTATGTATGTATGTATGTGTGTGTGTGTGTGTGTGTGTGTGTGTGTGTGCGTGCGCGCACTCACACACATATATATACAACCATGTTTATACCCCATGAAAATTATACACCTCAGAAGACTATACACCCCTCCATGTGGAGGGGTTGCAGGGGGAGATTGCCCCCTGAGGTGTCCAGGGGCTTGCCTCCCAAGGAAAAATTGCCTTGTAAATGTATATTGTAATTTCATATTCAATCTTGAATGTTCATCATTAGGTCCCAAATATGATGGTAGATATCATGTTAGGGGTTTTTTCCCTAGAAGACAACCCTATTTTATTAGGGAATTGTATTGTGGTTGTGGATTATCACGAATATTGTATTATGAGAGAGGAGTCTGTGAGAGAGAGAAGAGAAATTTACATCGGTGTGTTGTATTTGTATCCCTTCATTTTGCTGGATAATAAAAAGGAAGGACCTGGAAATTTCTCTAGTGGATGTATCCCACATTGGGTGAACCACGTATATATGTGTCTCTATTATTTGTGTACTCTTCTATGTTTTATTTCCGCATTTGTTTTATTTTATTGCTCTGTGGTCCTAGTTTTCTAACAACTGGTATAAGAGCGAAAGGTAACTCGCAGGAAAAGAGGGTTCCTGGTTTGAGTGGGATCAATGGCGGAATATGGAAAGTTTAGGGTTGAGAAATTTAATGGCCAAAACTACTAGTTGTGGAAGATGCAGATGGAAGATTATTTATATCAGAAGGATCTATTCCTACCATTGGATGGAATAGAAAATCAGTCGATGGCCATGAAGGATGAAAAATGGTAGGTTCTTGATAGAAAGACACTAGGAATGATATGGTTGAGACTGACAACGTCGGTGGCTTTCAATATTTCAAAAGAAAAGACAACGAAGGAGTTGATGGATGCATTAGCTAAATTGTATGAAAAACCTTCAACATCCAATAAGGTATTTCTAATGAAGAGATTATTTAATATGAATATGTCATAAGGTGGGTATGTTGCGGATCATTTAAATGAATTTAATACGATTACTAATCAACTAAGTTATGTAAAATTTGACTTTGATGATGAGTCCATGGCTCTTATATTCCTGTGCTCATTGCCAGAAAGTTGGAATGGTTTGGTCATGGTTGTAAGTAACTTTGTCTCTAGTTCAAACACTCTAAAATTTGATGATGTTGTTGGCGTTATCCTTAGTGAGTAAATGCGATGAAAAATCACAGGTGAAACATCAAGTAATTCATTGACTGTGGATAACAGAGGGAGACAAAAGGATAGAGGAAAGGGCTTAGGGAACTGTGGCAATTCTAGGAAGGCCAGATCCAAATCTAGACTGGGAAATATAAAGTGCTAGAATTGTGGGAAGAAAGGACATATGAAGAAAGACTACAGAGCTCTAAAGACACAAAGAGATGGAAAACAAGAGAACAATTAGGAAGAAAATGTAACATGTGATGTGTTACAATATGCTTTGATTCTTTCTATAGATAATATTTCTGATTATTGGGTAGTAGATTCAGGGGCTTCATTTCATGCCACATCCCATAGGAAACATTTTTTAGATTATGTTCAAGGTGATTTTGGACATGTTTATTTGGGTGATAATGCACCATGCAAAATTGTTGGAATGGGAAAGGTACAAATAAAGCAAAATAATGGAAACCAATGGTTGTTGAAAGAGGTAAGATGTGTTCCAGATAAAAGGAAAAATATAATTTCAACTGGGCAGTTGGAAAGTGAAGGATGTATATCTATATTTACAGATAAGGCATGGAAGGTCACCAAAGGATAACTGGTGATAAAAAAATGAGAGAAGGTAGGTACGTTGTATTTATGTACTGGTAATACTGAATTTTCTATCTCTTTAGCTTCTACAAGAGTGGATACAACACTGTGGCATCATAGGCTTTGACACATGAGTGAGAAGGGGATGAAAATACTTCACAAAATAAATTTGTTGCTAGATATTAAATAAATTGATTTGGATTTCTGTGAGCACTGTGTCTATGGAAAACAAAAGAGAGTAAGATTTCTTAGAGTTGGAAAGGTAAAGATGAGTGAAAATTTAGAGCTTGTGCATATAGCTGTATGGGGACCAACTCATGTATCATATCTTGTTGAATCTCGTTATTATGTTACTTTTATTGATGATGCAACTAGAAAAACTTGGGTTTATTGCATTCGACAAAAATATTGTGTTTTTGATACTTTTAAGAAATGGAAAGATTTTGTTGAGAATGAGACAGGAAAAAGGTTGAAGTGTCTCAGATCAGACAATGGAGGTGAATACTGCAGCAAGGCATTTGATGCTTATTTTTCATACCATGGGATTCGCAGAGAGAATACAGTTCTAGGAAAGCCACAAGAAAATGGTGTGTCAGAAAGGATGAACAAGACAATCATGGAGTGTGCAAGGAGTATGAGATTGCATGTTGGGTTTCCCTTACAGTTATGGGAAGATGTTGTAAATAATGTTGTTTACTTAATAAATATAGGACCTTCAAACTCTTTGGATGGTCGAATTCCAGAGGAGGCATGGATAGGTAAAAGGGTAAACTATTCTTTTTTGAAGACTTTTGGTTGTGAAGCATTTTTCCATATTGATAACGAAAATAGAAGAAATCTTGAGGAAAAATCAAAGAAGTGTATCTTTATTGGATACAATGTTAATGATTTTGGTTATTTCTTATGAGATTATAAAATCAAAAAATCATTAGAAGTAGAGATATCATATTCAATGAGAAGGTCATGTACAAAGCCTTTATAGACAAATCTTGCTTTGTTCCTGACAACTTGTCCCTGCTCATTCAAATTATTCTTAAAGATCCATTTGGAACCAATGATATTTTTACCTTCCAGTCTATGAACCATCTCCCACGTATTGTTTTTCTCAATCTGATCAAGTTCGTCATTCATTGCTTTAACCCAATGTTCATCTTTGCTAGCTTCATTAAAATTCTTGGGTTCCAGCGTGGATATGAAATCTATATGTGATTGTTCGGTGTTTTTGATTAGATTTCTCCTGGTTTGTACACCTTTGTCTTTTTCACCAATTATCTGACTTGCAGGATGATTCTTTTGAGTGATTCTGGAGGAGGAATTTGATGTTGTTTACTGATTTTAGTCTGTCTGAATATCTGTGTCTTCATCTGATTCAGAGTCTTCGTTTTCTGATTCTTGGACATGTTCATCTTCAACTTTAGCTGTGTCTTTTGTAGAAGACTCATTACTGTACACCTCTCTCCCTGGGATTCCTTCATCAACTTTTACGTCAATACAATCAACCATTTTATGCAGCCTCTTATTATAGCATATGTATCCTTTACTGTTTGTAGCATACCCCAAGAAGATACCTTCGTTAGCCTTGTCATCATATTTTCCAAGGTTCTCATCATTATTCTTTATGTAGAATTTACTCCCAAAGACTTTGAAGTGTTTAATTGAAGCAGGTCTCCCAAACCACAGTTCATAAGGTGTCTTGTCACTTTGTGGTCTGAGGTGGGCTTTGTTAAGAACATGGATTGTTGTGTGTATTGCTTCTACCCAGTAGGTTTGACCAATGTTCTTCTCATTCATCATTGACCTGGCCATTTCCTGCAGTGTTCTGTTTTGCCTCTCAACTACTCCATTTTGTTGTGGAGTTCTTGGGATTGTGTATTCTCTCTTGATCCCATGCTTATCACGGAATTCCTTGAAGTCACTTGACATAAACTCTCCTCCTCGGTTTGATCTTACTGCTTTTAACCTCTTTGATGTTTGAGTCTCAGTTAAAGCCTTAAATATTTTAAACTTCTCAAATGCTTCAGCTTTTTCTTTGAGGAAGGCAACCCAAGTAAGTCTGGAGTAATCATCAATAATCAACATGAAGTAGTTTTCTTTCCCTGTGCCTTCCTGTATTGATGGTCCACATAAATCCATATGAACTAGTTGGAGTGGTTTCTCTATTGAAGTAAAGCTCTTGGAATTAAATTGTGTCTTGTTTATCTTTCCTACTTGGCAGGGTTTACACATTGAATCTTGGGGATTTGATATTCTCGGAAGATCTTTTACTGCCTCAAGATTTCTGAGTTTGATTAAGTGGTCAAAGTTTAGATGTCCAAGTCTCCTATGCCATAACCAGATTTCATCATGTTTTCTTAGATGACATTCTTCTCTATTTTCTTTCAGCACATATACATTATTTTTTGTCCTTATGCCTTTGGGCACCACTTGTCCTGAGTTTACATACTTTATCTTCCAGTCCTTGGACGTGAACACCACTTCACATCCTCTGTCACACATTTGACTTACACTAAGAAGATTATGTTTCATCCCATATACAAGTAGAACATCTTGGGCTTTTCCTTTTCCATTACTTAAACTCACCATCCCTTTACCCTTTATTTTACCAGGAGAATCATTTCCAAAGGTTACGTTTCCTGATTCTTTCACTTAGAGATAGAAACTTACCTTTGTCTCCCATGATATGTTTGGAACATCCACTGTCTATATACCAAGGGTTCATTTTTCTTTGAGCTGACAACACTAATCCACACTTGTCACTTTTTTTCTTCTTCCAAAACTTGACATTTTCAACAGGGGAATTCAAGTCTAGTCATAGTTCTTTAATCGACAGTCAACAGATTTATTTCCATAGTTATGAAAGATGTAGCATTCAATCTCATTGTTCAATAGGTCAAAATTTTTGTTGCAACATTGTCTACTCATTGACTGCTGATTATTTCTTGACCTCCTTAGTTGCATGTCCCTAGACTTAATTTGGCAATTTGCAATTTGTGAAGGTTTGTTACTTGGCTACATCATTCTTTTTTGTGGCAAGTATTTATTCATTTGAAATATTAATTGTTCATGTCTAATTCTTAAGGAACAATTTACATCGTTTTGACCAAAGTTAGAACAGTAGAAACAATAGCCATAGAAAAATTCTTTGTACCTGGAAAGTGGTTGTCTTCTTTGAGAAAATCGATTTATTCCATGCTGATGACGTCTTTCAGTAGGGAGCACATTATTTCTTTGTTCTACAGATTCAATCCTGGCACCTTTTTCCTTATTCGTCCTGGGCGGCTGATTGTCTTCCTTTGTTTATGCAGGTTTGTTGTTGTCATTGGTTGTACATTTGACAAACTTGATGGGTTCTTCGTTTCTTGGCTTGCCACTACTTGATCCCTCTTCATAACCCAAACCAGTTTTCATCTTTGGATTCCTTTGTTGATTCAGAATGGTGGCTAATCCTTCTGAGGCTTTGATACTTGACAGATTCTGATTATACAAGGCTTGAAACTTCTCCATCTCTTTCCTAGTTTTCACTACTTCTTGTTCTAATTCTTCACATCTTGCCTTCTTTTCTGATAATTTTCATTTCAGAATGTCTTTGATTTTCTTCGCCTCTTCTAATTCCATTTTTAGTAGGACAAGGTCTTCATTAGGTTCTTTACTGTCTTTCTTGAACTATATCAACAATTGTCTTTTCTTTCTGTTCTTGATTCTTAGTCTGTCAATCTCTTCCAGTGCACTGATCAGTTCTCCTTCCATGTCAACCACAACTTCTTCTTCATTAACATCACTCACTGTGTTGTTATTATCATAATCCTCTTTGTCCATAAGTATGAAGTCATTTAGTTTATCTTCTTCATCATCTGAAGGATCATCATCATTGTTTACGCAAATAATTTTCTTCTTAAAGTTATTCTCTTTAAAGAAATTTTTTGTGTTTGTACTTCTCCTCATCATCACATGTCTGATCCTTTCCTTCGTGGGGACATTTATTTGAAAAATGACTTATTCTACCATAGTTGAAACATTTGAAAGGCAGTTTACCTTTGTATTTTTCGGATCCCTTCTTCAGTCTCTTCACAAATTTTGCTTCAATTTCATCAGGTTCAAAATCCTCATTCTTGTCTGCTTTAAATGATGCTTCTTTGGAGGTGGGTTTATCTTTAACTATTCTCATTTCATATGCAGTCAATGTTCCTAGAAATTGATCAAACTCCAAGGTTTTTAGATCATTAAGTTATTCTATAGCAGAGACCTTCGGGTTGAACCTATCTGGGAGAGATCTCAAGATTTTCTGAACTAAAGAAGGTTCCTCAATTTTTTCACCAAGTGCTTTCATTGCATTTACCATTTCTTCTACTCTCAAAAAGTATTTTCCAACAGTTTCATCTTCCTTCATCTTCAGTTGTTCAAACCATATTTTGTAGGTTTTAATCTTGGCATCCTTTACCTTTTCATTACCTTCATAACTGCTAATGAGTTTGTCCCACATTTCTTTGGCAGTTCCTAGGTGCATAACTTTTACAAATTCTGCTTCTGCAAGCCCACTCAAGATAGCATTCATAGCCTTAACGTTGAAGCTAAATTCTAGCTTGTCATCCTTATTAGCTAGTACAACTGGATTTACATAACCAATGTCTACCACATTCCAGACATCTGCACCTAAATCCATTATGTAGGTTCTCATTCTAACTTTCCAGAAGGCAAAGTTTGTTCCATTGAATAGAGGGGCCTTATTGGTTGAATTTACTTCATGGCTTGACATGTTTAAGCTCTAGGATATGCGCTTAGATAAAAGGGGCCAGGTCTGATACCAATTGTTGAACAAATGAGGGGGGGGGGGTGAATCAGTTGTCACCGTGCTTAAACAATTATGCTTATTTTAAACTATTTACAAAGATCTCAATGATAATCACAATAATACAAGGAGATAAGTAATAGCACATTCAACATCAGTCACACATATGAGATACACAGAGACATATATTTCCTGAGGAAACCCATATGGGGTAAAAACCTCTTCTTCTTTATATGATAAGTAATCTTTACTTTATTTACATTATCATACATATGAACACCAACTCATAATGAGGCTACAACCTCTGTTTTGCAAGCTGCTACTTGCTAAGAGCACCAACTCTCTGGTTTCTCTAGCACCAACTAGAAGGGAGCACCAACTCCCTGGTTTCTCTAGCACCAACTAGAGGGAATCACCAACTCCCCAAGTGTTCCAACACCAACTGGATGGAAGCACCAACTTCCAATCATACAGGCACCAACCTGTAAAACAAAGAACAACAGTTCTCCCTTGCACCACCCTGTCACCCCGATTTCTCTGGCTGCCACCAGATGGAAGCTACAACTCCCTGTGTTCAAGAACCCACTTGAACCTCTGAGGACAACAGTCCTCCCTAGCACCTCCCTTCCACCCTAACATATAAATTTTTCTAATGAAACTTATCACAGTAATACAATTTTTATCATTGGCTTACCAAACTTATCACTGTTCTTCTACACTGAGCTGCTATGTCTGCATCAGTTTCTTCTGCACACTCCTCTATGCTTTATGTTCTTCTCCCCTTATGCACTATGTGCCATCTCCATTTCATTCGCCATTCCTCTGCTCTTTATTTCAGCTATTGTACATTCCTCCTTCTACACTCCTGAATCCTCACTATAACAACAAATCCATCTATTCTTTATTCCGCATACTTATAGTCTTTGTGCACCTTGTGCATGCTCTCCCGCCATTCTTCTGCATGTTGTCTCATGTTGAGTACTCTACCTGTTCATCATGACAACTCTTCATATTCTCTGGCAGTTAGATCCATCTGTCAATTTCCTCTACGAATAGTCTTCATTCCACTGGCATATTCCTAGAGACTCTTAAGCTCCTCTGGCAATCACACAGAAGTCTCTTCAAGTCCTCTGGCAGAAACCATCAGTGGTTTCTAGTAATTACATTGTGAACCTCCAAAGAACGCTTCAACAACTGAATCGCCACTGATTGATTAACTGTGAAGAGAAACAGTAGCCCTTCGATCATGTTCAAAATCACCTGCACTGTTGGATTGGATCCATAGGATCTTGCATTTAACTCACATTTCGACATTTCGAGATTTTGGCATTCCTGTGGTAGAGTTTCTTGACGCTCCATGTTAAGATCCCCGAAACTCCAAAATTGAGCTTGGTTGAACTAACTCCTTCCTTCATCTTCCGTCGATGTGACCAATGGCTGTGACCACAGGCTGAGCCAAAACGTGTTTGGCATTTCGACATTTCAACAATTCGAAAATCCTGTTGTGAGGCATCTCGACTCTCCAAGTCGCGATCTCCGAAACTCTGAAATGGAGCTTGCCGCTTCAAGCTTTTCTCTACATCACTTCAACAATGTGACCACCATCGGTGTCCGAGCGCTTATCCATAAAGCGCTTTCACGATTTCGCAATTCGGCATTTCATCATCCTTGATGTGAGGATTTCTTTATGCTCCATTTCCCGATCCTGAAACTCCAAAATGGAGCTTGCCGATTTGAGCTCTTATCTATAGCTCTTCGATCTCCAGATCAATAGTCCACAATCCATGGTGATCGGACAACTATCCTCTTCCCCGAGACTTCATCCTTCGAGACTTTGGGGGAGTGATGGAGTTAAAACTCCCGAAGCAAAAACTCCCAGAGTGAGGTCAGTCTTGCGTCACTCGATGACGTGTTGTGACCTGAGTGGCTGCCACGTGTCACTCAGAATTGTGATTTCCAGAGGCCTGAAATGCCAAATCAATTTGACACTTGTCGTTGTCTGATCATGCCATGTGTCATTGTCTTCCACCTATCCTTTTTGACGTGGTCTGCCACATTCACCTCCTGGATATGTCGGCTTAGATCACTTCGCGATTTCAACATTATTGATGTGAATGTTCTTCACTTCCAAGTCCCAGTCTACGAAACTCCAAAATGGAGTCAGATCAACTTTTCAGATTTTCACACTTCGCAACTTCGGGATTCCTGTCGTGAGATTCCTTGACATCTCCAACTCCCGGTGTCCGAACCTCTGGTATGGAGTCTTTGACATTTTGTGATTTCACATTTCGTGACTTCGGGACTCCTGTTAGTAAGAGTTCTTGACATCCCCAACTCCCAGTATCCGAAATCATCTCTTGCTTTTGGGATTTCGGCGTTTCGCATTTCGCGATTCCAGGACTCCTGATGATGAAGAGTATTGACTCTTCTAACTCCCGGTATCTGAAAATCGGAAATGGAGTTATTTCCTTATCTGCGAAAACTCTTTGTTTATGTGCCTATTTCAAGATTTCGGGATTTCGGATTTCGCAACACCGAGACTCTTGTGTTGAAGAGTCTCAAGTCTTGACTTCTCAATCTCCCGGTATCAGAAACTTTGAAATGGATTCGGATCAACGTATTCCGGTGTTTCGTATTTCGTCGTTTCGGCATTCGTGTTGTGAGTTGCTTCCTTGACTCCTCCAATGCCCGGTATCCGAAACTCCGAAATGGAGTTTACGCTTCTGATCTTTCTGCACTATCTCTTCTGAGATTACATTGTCCCTGTTTTTCCATCACTGCATACTATGATCTTTCCATCAATGACAAGCACACCTGCCTGTAAACATGCCAACAATCAATTCATCAAATATTGTGGGCCTTAAATTATTTTAGTCACTATTAGGTTTAGTGGCAAGGAAGATGTATTTCAATCAATTTTTTTACTCCCCATAATGGTTCATCTCTTTAACCTTTTGAACCCTTGATTGGGGATTTGACAAGGGGAATCTTTGTCTTCATAGATTTTTTTCATTATTCCCAATAGATTATGATGACTTAGTTCTACTCTCAACAATAAAAAATGTGTTGTATTAGATATTGAATTGACTCTAAGTCTAGATCCCATTTCATAGTTATAGTTCGTGGATGATACAATGTTCTCAAGGA
The DNA here is from genome assembly GCA_010110895.2 of Picea sitchensis. Classification (NCBI taxonomy): domain Eukaryota; kingdom Viridiplantae; phylum Streptophyta; class Pinopsida; order Pinales; family Pinaceae; genus Picea; species Picea sitchensis. The sequence continues at coordinate 280,828 of SNQJ01S0011197.1, read as the reverse complement.
AAGTATCAATAATCGAATCCATATATTCAAAAGGTTCCCTTAGACTAATCCTCCAAGATTATGGTTTCTAAGTAAATGAACCCAAATCCAAGTTCTTCTTCATCAATGCCTCAAATGCTATGCAAATCAATATTAGTGGATCACTATATTTCCAAAGGGACTCTTTGTTGATAAGATATTTTGGGGTTTCTTTGCTTGAGACAAGACCCAAAGTGATTAAGTGGATGGATGTGATTGAAAAAATAAGAAAAATACTTCAGTGTCAATCCTTTTATTATTTTTCACTAGCTTCTTAGGTCACATTAGTCACTAGCTACTTGGGTGGTTTTTGTCACTAGATTTTTGGCTTCTTAAAGAGGTGCTAGAGCCACTACCAATTCCTTTTTTGTTGAGTTCCAATGGTCTAATAATTAAGGAAATTAAAAAATATGTAGTTAATATAAATGTGGTTTTGAAAAAACTTATACATTCAATTATTATTTCTTTAACAAAAGCATATGTTAAAATGCCCAACAAGTTTACTAGGAATGATATCTACAAAGGTGAGGAACCATTGCTTGGATTTCCCTTCAATATTTTGACTAGATTAAATGTAAATATGATAATACCACCACCCACCAATGCAAGGTAGAGAACATGGAATGTATTTCATCCAATTGCACCATGTTGGGCACAAACAACCTATATTGAATGTGACGCCTAGACAAGTGTGTCATTGGCCAAGGCCTCATCCACAAATTGTATTTAAAAACTCTATGATTCACAAGATTATGAAATTCTTGGTTATGCAATTCACACCAACCATTGCACTTCAGTACGTTCTTCATTGTAACAAAATTCAGAGATATCTATTTCCAATATTGGTTTCTTTACATTAATATATGTGTTAATACATAGATATGTATGTGTGTGTGTTTCAACAACCTTCTCCCATGTATATTGTAGAAAATGACATATCTAACATTGAAAGAGCCCACGCTATAGAAAACAATTGAGCCAAAAATAATAGAACTTAGACCAACCTCGACCATAATTTCCATCAAATTCGGACCCACCTCACTTTGATAATGATACATAATACAACATTGAAGGAGAAAGAGGACCCACAATCTAAGATAATGCCTCCTAAATAGGTAAGAAAATCATTTGTTGTCCTTTTTAATTAGCAACGTTCAAGTGGGTGGTTTTATGTCTGTGTGATCTATCAATGTTTTATTCATTTTGTGATATTTTTAATATTGTGCATGCACTCTACCCTTATTCACCTTGCACAAGAGCTTGTATTATTCACATGTTGGATTAACTATGGATATGATGTAGGGTCTCCAAAGCCTTGTCAAAATATGTGGGTAGATTCTTAATTTATCAAAGGCTCAAGATTACACAAGTATTCATCCTTCCCAACAAAATTAACATCTATTTGGGATCCCTATTGCACTTCTTATACATGTTTAATCTCCTATATCCCATCCGTGAATGCATTTTACAAATTTGGGTTCAAACCCTTTTTTTTCGCGGAAGCTTGTTTGGTATATTTGGCTGCCATACACCCACTACCATTAAATGAGGACTTATCCTAATGGATATCTATCACTTCAATTTCAATCCATATCCCTTTGTTGATATCATTTATATTTTTTATACACACAAGGGCTTATACTATTTAAGTTGTTGAGTTTGATAATGAGGTAAGATAATCTTCATTCCTATAGCCACTTTCCCATAATATGAATCAAGCCTTTTGAATATGTAGCTTAGAAATTGGATATTACATTTGATGCATATATATAAAAAATAAAAAAATGAAGTGAATTCTTTAGGAACATAGGCCTTGTCTAGATTCACTTGTCCTAGAACTTTTTAGTGTGCCAATAGTACCTAATTGAAAGTTTGGAGGAAACTATGTTATGTGCATCCATGGTTTTAATTTTATTTATATATATATATATATATATATATATATATATATATATATATATACTCTATATATTTGTCTATTTGTCTTTCATGAATTTATTTTCATTTTTTGTCTATTTATGCTTTCATGAATTTATTTTCATTTGATGGGTATTGTTATAATTATTTGATTTGGTTTGATTTTTAACTTGAATGATGAAATATTGTTTATAACTATACTTTAAGTTCATTCGAGTTCTAGTTGATCCTATTTGGATTATGGTTAATTGTTTTTAGCAACATGACTTGATAATTTTTTATATCACAAGATTCTTTGAATGTCCAAATCTACTTGTTGATTGATAATTGACCTTGCAAATCGATTTTTGTCTTGAACATATGAATATGAATTTGAAAATAGAATCTACTTATAATTAATTAATACATGGAGCTGAGTGAGTATAAAACCTAATAATTTTATTATAACTTGAAAGATATTGTGATTTAACATTTGAATACTATTTTCATAAATGTATTGGATTGTTGGATTACAATAAAAAATGGTTTGAATTAACCCTATGTTACTAAAATAGAGCATCAACCTTAAACAAATGTAAAGCTTACCGTGGCAATCATTGGACTCTTCACTAAAAATGGACCAAAAACATTATTGACTTCACCTATGGCTTCATATTGATATTCAGACTCAAATCTTTGATTAGAGTTATGAAATGTTGATTAATTACCCATCAATTGATTACCATAATATGGCTAATTATCTGTCAATTAATTAACTAAGATGCATCAATTCCATGCAATTGTTTTCCCTTTCATGCCTCAAGTAACAACATAATAGTCATAGTCATGTTATTTTAAGTCCACATGACTTTTGCTCCCATTTTCTCAAGTACTTTAGAAAATTTTACATCCCTCGTGATTTTATAACTTATAAATAACAAGTTCATAATAAAGAATTTTTTCCAGTAAAAATCATACACTCTTGAATGACTGATTCTTCACTATTTCCAACATTATAGTAATAAGGTATACTTGTAGGTTGTCAATTAGGTTTAACTCAAGTGGTTGGGAGGAATGATTGTTATCCTCCCCACCCATGTTCAATTACCACAAGTGACATGTTGAGTTCTTAATGAGTATATTGTTTCAATGGATTTGAGTCTTGTTAATTGATCTTGTGCCCAAAATATTCTAGGGTTTACCCTGGGTACCATTGTCAAAATGAGGGGAAGTACTCAGGGATTTTCCCCATGCAGTGTGTTGTGGCCGCAACAACCCCCCTTTTTACTTTTTTCTTTTACAAGCGAAATCAAAAGGGTCCCCTACTAAAATTTTGATCATATTGTGTAATCCTCTACTGTTGGAGACTATGTTATTTTTTTTGCCTACCTTGAGGGAGTTTGGGGGTTCAATATTAGTTTATTATTGTCTTTGATAATGGTCTATTGTCTCTTTTGATCATAGACGATTACCTTCAAAAAACCTCTCCTCCTCATTTTCTTCACTCTTAGTACTTGTTTATAAATTTTCTTAAAGGAAAGGAAATATTATGCTTCTCATGTGCTGGTGAATGTCATTTTTATCACATAATTGATTTTGTCTCTTTCTATGGTTGTAGGAACAGTTTAGCATGATATCCTTTCTTCCTGATTGCTCCAGCCTTGAGATGCGTGTGGGGGAATCCTTTGATATTCTTCCCCTTTTATCCTTCCCTTTATTTATTGAGTGTTCCATATATTTTATTCTATTTTTCTATCTAATTAAATCATTTAGTTGGATTCTTATATTCAATAGCTTTCCAACACCCATAACCATGCTTGAATCTGATTTCCGGATCAAAATTTATGGATACCCAAAGTTTTCTAAGTCTTCACTCACCTTTCCACCTCACTGCCATGTGGCATCCATGTGGTTCCGTATCGTTTGCGTCATCCTACATGTTGATGATGTAACACCCATTACTTGTCCTCATAGTCATTGGGATCTACCTTCTTCACATCCTTCTAGCCTTCTGACCACATTCCCTGACAACGACATCGTCAGGCCTTCTCGTCGTCGGAGCGCCCCTCTCCCTAGCACTTGGACTCTCCCAACTCCATGTTGGATCATGTTGTCATTGATGCCAATGGTTTGATTGATTGATGTCATTAATTGATGTCAAGTGATTAATTGATGTCATTGATTGATGTCAAAGGATTGATTGATTGATGATTGATGTAATATAATATGTATTGTCCTTTATGAGAATGCATCGATGAAGATGGATCAATGAGTTGTCATTGATACATGATGAAGATGGATCGATGTGGTTTCATTGGTACATGATGCATTGTTGGAAAAATGTATAAATGAATCATTATTGTCTTATCATGATTGATAAGGTACACAAATGGATGAACACCAAAGTGGTCCCCTTATGGTGAAAACCCTCACGAGAAGATGCTTTGCAAATTGAGTTATCCTAGAAGAATGGTTGGAGGACCCATGTTCTCATTATTGTCTTATCATGATTGATAAGGTGCAAAAATGGATGAACTCCAAAGTGGTCCCCTTATGGTGAAAGCCCTCACGGGAGGACACTTTGCAGATTGAGTTATCCTAGAAGAATGGTTGGAGGAACCATGTTTGTATGTGGAATAATGAGATGGAGATCAAGGAAATTGTTGGTGAAACTATCCTAGATGGATAGTGCTTATCATTCCATTTCTATTGGTATGTTGAATGTCACATAACTCCTCATGGTTTGAGAATTATGGCCTTACGAAGATGAAGGACCCCCACATGAAGGCTTGAAGCCCCCAAGGTCAAAGAAGTCAAAGTGACCTAAAAGAAGAAATCATTATTTAAATGATAAAGTAAAGT
>SNQJ01S0011197.1:265834-276002 GCA_010110895.2 Picea sitchensis | reverse complement strand
AAAATCAAGAAGGAATATTTAAATGATAAAGTATTGGAGAACTTTCTATTTATGGAAAGTGGTCAACCCTAAAATAAGGAAAATAGGTTAAGTGACCTAGAAATGGGTTAAGTGACCTAGAGGATGAAAGTATAAATAAGATAGTGATGGTCTCTTGTAGATCATCCTTTTTGTGGATCAATGGAGAGCTTCTTGTGAGAGTATCTTTTGGAGTATTGATGGAGAGCTTCTTGTGAGAGCTTCTTGAGCATTTTTGGTGTGGAACACTTGAGCATATTGAATATCTATAGGTGATTGAGGTAACCAAGGATATATAAGCCTAATTTCAGAAGGAAGGTGAAGAAAAGAGGGACGGAATTGAAGGGAGGATAAATTATTTTGATGATGCTTTCTAAGGTATGTTATTTACAGGTCATCTCACCATTTTTGCTATAACTTGTTTTCTATAATGATTCAGACCGTGAAATTGATATGAAATTTAGAAAACATACCCAATTATCTATGGTAAAAAATTAATCTTTTGGGTCGTTGTATTTTGGTAGTTACACTCCGTGGAAAATAGGGTTTGTGGCTAGTCCTGAAACTAGTAAAAAACAAGTGTTTTGGGTAAAAACATCCTAAATTCTTCATAACATATCCAAATTCAGTGACACCAAATGTGTTGGTTAGGGTATAGGATGTAGTATGTTGTGTAACAATTTCATATCAATTCAACAAACATTTTGTGCGGTCCACGCTCTACAAGGTCGCTCTCTAGAATAAGCCAGAATTCAGAAAGGTATATCATTTTTTCTATAACGCTTTTTATGAGAGGTTCCAAGTAGTGCCACCTAGAGTAATTACATAAAACACACTGAAGAAAATTATGTATCAGTTTCAGATCTTTATTCATTACAGGTACAAAGTTATGATTATTTCAAGTTGGGGTTGTTGACTAATCCAAAACTAGTCATGGTTGAGACAATCAGTTGATGAGTTGGCACATACATGAGGTGTATAGTTGATGAAGTTGGTACATATTGATGAGTCATTGTCGATGATTATTTGACACATGATTGGTATATACTTGGTACATGGTTGGATGCACTTGTTTATGGTATAGGTTGATTACAGGTTGTTTGGCATAGGTTGGTGCATGGTTGATGCACTTGTTTATGTTGACAGATTGATATCTATTGAGGATTGTTGTCTCATCTCAATTGGTGCTGAGAATGTAAGTTGAGTCTTGCATATAGAGTTGGTGCTCTTGTAGAGTTGTAATGTATTCAGTTGTTGCTGAAAAACTTCTGGATTGAAGTCCATATTAAAAATAAAAATTGTACATACATCTTGTGTTCTTTGTGTTCCTTGTGGAGATGATTTGTTGATGATATGTTGTTGATAAGTATTCACATATAACTGATTATAAATGACAACAATGAGTAATGAGAAAATGTTGAATGTTAACTAAGGATTTTTTGTGTAAGAGGGAATTTTTGGGAAAACGATACACACCCATTCACCCCCCCTCTAAGTGTGGTAGGTGTGTCCAACACTCCATTCTCTGACGACGATGCCACCTGTTCTATTTCATCATCGGAGCCATAATCACTCATGGTATTTGACCACCCTGACTCTGTTCTTGATGACGATAGATCCAATGGTTCTCGAAAGTCAGAAATCGATGGTCCCTATCCCCTTGACAAGTCACAATTACCCAATAGTTAACCAACCCCAACCTCACTCATCCACCATGCTAGAAACCTCAGACACGTGGCACTTCCATGACCTATCACCCACATGATATGTGCACCCATCTGCAGTTTGACACTCGTCCTTCCTCGTTGTTGATGATCCATCGTCATCAATGATTATTCCACTCTTCCGCGTTGTCTGTGATCCCTTGTTGTCGACACTCCTTGTCGTTAAGTGATTCTTTGTCGTCGACGACCCCTTAAAGTGTAGTACCTCCTCATCGTCAATGATCCCTCATCATTGGTAGTACTTCCATCCTTACTCCTCACTCAAGTGGGGCCCTCTCTAGTCCCCTATACCCCTCATGACACGCTAGCTATCACATTAATATCCTAAGTAGGCCTAAATAGTGGAATCTAGGAGGCGTGGGGATTCAAATTGCCTATACATATTTAGTTTTCCCCTGTTTTGTATTCATATTGTATCATTTTACTATATTTTTATTTAGTTTGTCAATATTTTTGTAAATATTTGATTTCAATTATGCATATTTATTTTTTTATTTTTTTTGTTAATTTGTCCAGACCTGTTGGTTGTGGTATTAACCTATGGCTTGAGAAACAACAAATCAAGGGAATCTAAGCCTTCAAAATCACCCAGGGATCGCACCCAGCCTGAGCCACACCAACCCTTAACATGGTTGGATTTTTTGTCCCCGTAGGTTTCGAACCGGTGACTTTAACAACACGGAGTGGCTTAACAATACACTCCGTCACCGACTGTCCTACACCTCGGGGACTTCTTTATTTTTATTTTTACTTTCACTTTTAATTTCATTTATTTATTTTTGGTGTATGTTTTATTTTGTAAATATTTGTATTTTTAATTCATGTATATAATCATATTTTATTTTAATTAATTTTATTTTTACTTATTGATTTATTTAGTCAATTTAATTCAATTTTTTCAACATGTATATATATATTTGTAATTTTATTTTTACCTTTTTTCTTTTACCCATCTCTCCCCGACCCTATTTTCTAGGCTTCCCTATGATATAGGGATTTCCTAAATAATAGGAATTCCCTAGGGATGTAAATGTTTTTTTTAACTTGTTTTTCATTTTTTTTAACCCGAAGTACATTGGAAATCACAATATTGTTTTATGAGAATTTTAAATAATGATAAAAATAAATAAATAAATGTGCAAAAATAAAAGGGGGGCTTGATCCTATGTTGTGCATTATGTGTGTGTGTGTGTATATATATATATAATTGAAATAATAATAAAGTATTGACCCCCATCACATTTCAATGGTCAGAGTTCATTCACTATGCTCACTCTCCCCACTTTGACCATCAAACCTCGACCTAGTCCATCACAGTATGCTAACTATGATGATTTTTCATCACATAGATGAACTATGATGAAAAATGAAATTTACCCCTAATCGGGTATGTTGATTTTAAATCGTCATATCTTAAACTCCAAGAAATGAAATCGAGCCAACAATAGCTCAACTTAAATATAAGATAGAGGAGAATATGAAACAATGATCACATTCTGCAGATCGAAGCCATAAACGCCCAAAAACTTCCGAAAAATAAAAAGATAACGCAAATGGACAAAGGTAATGAGTATTTTTAAACATATATAATTTATAAACTGTCTGAGGATGAAACTAATAACTCATGATTCCGTTCAGTTTCTGTGTGCAACACTTACATGTGTCCATTTTCAAAATGAGAGAAAAGAAACAGAAGGAAAATGAAACGAACAATGATGAGAATTGAAGAGTCTTTATTTTGTCTTATAAACGAGAACTCGTGGCATAGAGAGATGACTTTTTCCCTTTGTAACAAATGATGGTACTATTACTTCTAAGGAATAAAGAGAAAGAGGCATTTCAGAAATAGGTAGCTTTGATAGATGTAGTAGAGACTACTCTTGATGCATTTATCTTTTTCTTGAGTAGATAGGATTCTGTTGTATGAAATTTTTATGCACCCTGTGTTGTTTACTCAAGCCATCACATGTTTATTTATGGGTACATAAATGATGTTATAAATGTATTGTGAAACTAATATTTGTCTATGCATCTGTAGCGTTATTGCTTTCATTTACCATTATAATACATGAATTATTTCTGGTTCTGATGGTTATCTTTATTTGTACTTATTCTATTAGTTTTTCTCCTAGGATAGGTTAGAATTAGTTAGATTGGATTATTTATCTCTTAGTTAGTTTATCCTTAGAATTAGTTAGAACTCTTTGGAGGGCAGTTCGTTGTCTTTCCCCTTTTATTCTTTTAATTCTGAACGACATCGACGCCCGTAAATTCACGGAAAACACTACTCGAAATGAGAGTATATGTTATTGGGACCTGCCATCATACGTTTTCCCTCTTCTGATTGAAAGGGTCATTCTGGCTCATCAACAAAAATGGTGCTAGAAGGAGGGTCGGTGACAAGTTGAGCCTTTGGAGTCATTCCTGTTAATTTTTGTTTTAATTTACTAATGGATTTGTCCCATATCCCTTTATGGAGATGTTTTTCTAGTACTGTACCTCCCAAACCTCCTAGAAAGATTTTACATTTCTTTTCGCAACTAAGATTTGATGGCGAGGGTGAAATCTTTGCATCTGAACATGCTTTTAATTTCTGGAAATTTGTGGTTCTCACAATATTAATGATAGAAATATCATTTGTAGGTTATTCACTCTCATTTTTACAGGCCAGGTCAAGAGTTGGTGTGATACTTTATCAGTTGCCTCTATTTACACATGGGAACAATTTATACATGAATTTTTGCATGCTTTTGAGAATTATGATTAGGATAATTTATGTGCAGAAATGTTAGAGCTTAAGAAGAACGAAGATGAATATCTTACAGATTTTATTATCATATTTGCTCATATTTTCTATAGGTTTCCTTTGGATGATAATCCCTCTAACAATGATTTGATTTCTTGTTTAGTTTCTCTTGCTAATGAAATAGACCAGCTAGTGGATGAAGAATCTAAATCATATTCTAATGTTCCTTTACATGTTGATTTAGATTTAAATGAAAATATTGAAAATGATAATGGTTTGCATGGACTTCATATGTATGGATCTTTCATTACTATGGGGGATATAGATCAGATAGAAAATTAATTTTCGGAAGAAACCTATGTATCCTCCCACCACTCCATTCCCCCTTACCTTCTTTGTGACAAAAAAGAGACCTCTTGTGTTGTAATTCCAAGTTCATATTTTTTTGTAGTTTCCCAAGAGGAGGGTTTTCATGCTGATAATGAGACACTTTGGGTCATACTGATGGTTATGTCAGGCTCTCATTATCCTATCTCATATTTTCCATCGCAAGGAATGGGGGAAGAATTTATGGGGAAAAACTTGAATGTTGATCATTTTGTTAATGAAGAAAATATGGACACTCATGAAATCAATTCTTCCTCGCCCATGGATAATTTGGAATTAGTTCATCTTGTTTTGGATTGTATTTCTATTACAAATTCTCCTTGTATAGCTGACATATATCAAGAATGTTTTCCTACTTCTAGTGGATCATTTATTGAAACTTATTTTTCTAACAATTCTTGAATTTTTCTCCTCTCTTCTAACTATGAATATGCTTTGGAAGATATTTCAGATTCTCATATGGTGCAAGAGAAAAAAAAACATGTTGATCTATTCACTTCGGGGGAATAAATAAACATGCATGACATACATCTTTTATCTCAACAATCTATGTTTAACTTGGAAGAGGAAAACCACCTTGACTCGAAGGACGTACTAATTGTGAAACCACACCTAATGCGGAGCACACCAATTCAAAATCATCCAAAAATGTTTTTAAAGAGGAGTAACTACCATTCAGGGAGTCACTTTCTGAAAATCCCTCTTGTTCTAGAGAATCTTTTCATTCTCTAAATTCTTCCACTTATTTTTATTTATATCCTGATCTTTTTAATGGATTAATTTTGCAGGAAAACACCCATCATATGACTCAAATAGACTCAATGGGGTTGACCCTTGTTGAATTACTTGATGGTGGTGATGCACATTTGGAAGATAGAGAGGATAAGGCCTCTTCCCATGAACTAATTATAACCAAGCCTTATCAACCTTTTTCATGGGATGAAGAGAATTTTGTAGCAAATATATACCAAATGATGTCTTCTTCTTTCTCTTCTTCATTTTTGATCAATAGAGAATCTTATTGTTCAAGTAGCCATTTACTTCATATTGTTGATACTAGTGGATCCCACCATTTGTTTGAAGATATGTCTCACAACATGGTGGATGCTAGTGCATGTATATCATTTGATTTCACTAATTTGTCTCAAGTTGAAGGTTTTCCAAAGTGTGAGTCCATGGAGATTTGCAAGAAAATGAGGCACTTTGTTCTACATCGTTGGTTATGTCAGGCCCTCATTCTTTTGGTTTGTCTTCAGGGATAAACAACTTTATTATCATGAAGTCTCTCTCACAGAGCACACTTTATATAAACTCTATGCGAGGATTCTCATTTGGCATGATACTTTCCATCGAACTCTTTCCATCAATTCTATGATAGAAGTGTAAGTATTTATGATAGAATTGAAACATGGTTGAAGATATCTTACTTGGAACAATTTCCCATGAATTATCATTGTCACATATTTAATCTGGTGAATAGATTTTATCATGCTTTATTTTTTCTTACTTTTAGTCGATTTTTATTCCAAGCTCTATCACTAATCATGTGTCTTGAACATATGTCTGTAGGCTTGGGATTACTTGGATGGATACATTGGCATTATGAATTTACATAGCTCATTTTTAAGCCATTAGTAGCGTAGGATAGGAGTAGAATGGAATAAATTAGTGTCTTTCATTTGCATAGTTTAACTTTGCTTCCTAGTTCTTTAATTAGTTCTCTATTTTCCTTTTCTTTTATTTATTGTTGGCTGATCAATAAATGAATTCTCAGCAAATATGGAAAGACATAGAAGTATTTCCCACTAAATTTTCCCTAGGATGGATTTTGAATTTAATTTTGATGTGGGGAAAATTTACTTCATTTCATTTTCAAATTTTTCTCTGTGTTGGGCAATTGATAGATCATTGATTTGTATGCATGATCACCATGTCAAATCATTTCCAATGCATTGTGGCATCTTGCAAGTGGGGTATTTTAAATTAATACACTATCTATTCCCTCTTGTAATGAAAATGAACACTCAGATTTGTCCTATATTCACATCTACATGATTCTAATGGGAAACAATTGCTTGGTTGATATACTTTTTAAGTTCTGATTTTGATGTCCCATACACATTGAATCTAAATTCTGATTATTAAAACTCTTCCCATTTAAAATTCAAGCCACTCCAAATCTATGTAATTTCCTTAGATGATTATTTTTCCTCAGGTTTGGAGTTATCCAAATCTTTTCTTTCTCATCCACTCTTTTCTTTGATCACCTTTAGCCAACATGAATTTTCTGCATAACCTTTTGTATAATAAGCTTAACTCATTTTTTTATTTTTATTTTTTGTTTTAGTTGTTTTTTGTTAGCACTTGTAGTTTTAATTTTTAGGCATTAGATGTCATTTCCCTATACTCTGTTTAATGGGTCTTTTAAGTATGATTCTTCCTTTTACGTTGCAACTTTCTTTACCCAAGCTTCCTCTCTTATACATCAACAAGAGGTTTTCTTTCAGGCTGCCTGGAAATACATTTGTGACATTTTGGATAGTGTGGTCATTTAAATCCTTTGCTTATATCATTTTTAGAAAATTGTGTGGGAACCCATCTTTTTATTCCCCAATCCAATAATTGACAAAAGACTCGATCTTAGCACCACCAAATCATTAAGTTTTCAATCTGATTTTTATAAGTAATGTTTGTTGGTGGATTGATATCATCAAAAGATGGATGGGATTGAAGTCTTGTGGTTTTGTTTGGTTAAATTTGATCGACTATGATTTCAGGAACAAGACATTGTGCCCAGAGATCCAAATCTCACAACAATCATGACACTAAAGTCATTTGGAAAAATTAATTTTGAGGGAAAACACATACTACTCATATCTCAAGGAGAAGGTTGTGATATTTGATTAAATGGACAACTAATAAATACTTGATAACTACATTGGTCTTCACACAGATTTTAATGACAACCAACTTAGTTTAATTTTATTTTAGCTTATCATGTTTTTCATAGCATCAGTTTTTATTTTGGTCCTTAATTTTCTTATTTGGATTAATTTCATTTTAATAAGTTAGTCATTTGAGAGGAGGACTTCTTCTCAAACTGTTTGAGACCTAATCACAATGTTCGCTTTTGTGTGCAGGTCAAGAAAATGGTTTGTGCAGCCATCATCTTAGAATATTTCCTATTTAAATGAAGGCAACTTATGGAAGTGTTCATATAAACTTGGTTACTTAGATTCCTTTGCAACATTTTTGTTGCCAACTCAATAATTGATCACAAATATATTCTATTTCATTTACTCTCATATTGTTTTCTGATCTAGTTGTTGTTTGGAGCCATTTTAATGATTATTTTGATGACCTCCATAACTGTGATTTTCCTCTTTTTTTTACTATATTGAAGTATTGGAATATATGGGGTTATTGATGATCTTGTATAGAAAAAGGAAAATGGCACTTGAGTGAGAAATATGAAATGTAATTTCTATCATTGGAAAATTCAATGTTTTTAAAATTGCGAAGGAATTATTTATGTAAAGAAATCCTAAGAGCATTTGGGTTATGGAATATCACATGAAATTGGATTTTGGAAAGTTCTACACTAACCCATTTTGCTAGGTTCCCATGAGATTGTTTTATTTCCCTCAATGAAAGAAATTGGATTGGAGAATTGTGTCACAAATATTTTACACTATATCATCAATTCTTGTAATTTGATTTGTTTTTCTTTTCAGATCAGAAACTCTGGGAGTTTTTCTTGGGCTTGGTATCGAACGATTACCATTTATTAACTGATTATTTCCCTTGGATCATTTTTTGAGTTTTCACTGGAAACACTCTCTTTGTTGTTGCAATGGATTTATTGTTGGTTGTTGGGTTTTCTTCTTATTTTTCAACCAGTTTTCTTTCTTTTTTTGATGACCGATAGTTTAGTTTTAGATTCCTTAGTTTAATTTTATTTTTCATGAATTTGATTTCTAATTCTAGTCCTGCTTTCTAATTGTACATATTAATTCCATATTTTGATTTGATTGCTGGTATTTCCCCTGAGTTGAATTAACTCTTATCCTTCCTTGGGGATTTCTCTTTGAATTTTGGTGTGGGGTTGGTCAATTCTGGTCACATATTGAAGATTTTTATTACAAGTCATAAGATGCATGGGATACTCTTTCTAATTAAACATTCATGAAGTTCTCAGTTGTAGGTATGGAATGATAATTACGGTGGAACACAAGTGTTTGTTGTGCGTATCATGATAATCCATAAGTATAGGAAAGTGTGTATCCACTCTTTTCTTTGAGCTCCATCCACTTCACATTGATAAAAATGGCCAATACTATGTTAGTTTTTGGAGAAACATGTGGGTTAAACTAAAATGCATAAAATCTACTTAGAAAATAAAAGCAACTCTCGTATCACCCTACTTCCTTCACCCTATGTGCATATGCATATCTATATCTAAATCTAAAAGGGTGAGAATTTTCTGAAATAAAAAAGGAAGTTGAGCACTATTATTAGTGTGGGAAATACAAGTAAACTCGTTGGGGCTATGGACACCTACTGGAAGTGGGGTTATTCTTGTATGGGACCGAGGCAACTTCATCGGGGCTATGAACGCCCGCTGGAAGTGAAGAAATGTTGGGAAAGAGAGAGATGAGGAACAAAGTTAGGTAGATGTTTGCTTCTTTTAAAAGTAAAAAAAAAACATGGTTGAAACCAAAACTAATTTGAAGTGTACATCCAATAAAATAACTTCTCATTATTCGGCTCTTTGAAAAGGGTGTGTTAGATTCCTAGTACTAGAAATATTTGTTCAAAAACACATGTATTCCAACAGAGGACAGACACCTTTAGTAACCACTCAAACAACCAAATAAAATATCAAAACACCAATGTTTTGATGTGGTAAAACGCCTACGGAGAAACATCCACGGCCCCAACCAATGTGGCCACTTGGAGCAGTTTCTTAATGAAAAATAAAAATATTACAGGGAGATTTTACAAGAGATTTTCTCACAATTGATCATCGGAAAATGACCCTCCATTCTTTTTAAATAGAGATCATGGACCATTCAGGTGTTAAGCCACAAATCAATGGTCATTAATATCGAGGAGAATATGAATCGTCGGATCACTCTATGTCAGGAACATATTGTGACCATCATATTTCCTAACTACAAATGCATACTAATGCATGCTAAAGAAACAAACTTTTACCTAACAACACATTAGACCAAGTAGATCTTAACTAACTCCTAAGTGTCTAAATATCTTAACATCCCCCCTTAAGAAC
>SNQJ01S0011197.1:244115-255714 GCA_010110895.2 Picea sitchensis | reverse complement strand
AATAATAATAATAATAAAGTATTGAACCCCATCGCATTCAATATGCTCACTCTCCCCACTCCGACCGTCGAACCTCGACCTAGTCCATCGGAGTGGACTGGTCAGAGTTCACCCCAGCTCCTCCACCTTATCACTCAGGACGCCCAACCCCGACGGACCTTCCATGCACGCCTTTCAATGGGGGGTGTATTATATTGTTTGTTTATTTATTTATTTATTTGTTTTGTTTATTAGTTCTTTTTTTGTTTTTGTTTTTGTTTTTGTTTTTTTATTTTAATTTAATTTGATTGATTGATTTATTAATTTATCTTTTTTTATTTTTTTTTTATTTAATTTCATTTGTAGTTTTTCATGGATCTATAGTTTTATGCAAATAATATGAACAAGGAACATGAAGTGACCTAATGGTTAAAAACATGTATTTCATCCTCAAAGGTCCAGGTTCAAATGTAGTTGGGGGTCGGATAATTTTTGTAAATATCATTTTTAATTGATTAGGGTTAAATTTTGTTTTTAACTCTATCAATAATATATATATATATATATATATACTATTTTTTTTTGTATTATATTTTCATTTGGTTTTATTATTTTCTTGATTTACAAAAAAAAAGGGAAATTGGAAAAAATCGTTCTACAAGCCGCATGTCCCATGCCTGCCTAGGTTCTATTCACACTATCCATAAAGTTTGAACCTTTTAAATAGCTAAGCGTTTCACTCCCACATGTGTGTGGGATGTCTTTTTTAGGAAGAAGATCAATGGTCCATATTCACCCATAAGCTAAATCAATGGTTGTTGAGTAGCACTTTTCAAATAGCCATAAGTTTTGCTACAGGTGTCGGAATGAGGCTCATGATACCTCGTTGGAAAGGTATCAGATAGAGGAACACATTGGTGCAATTATCCATTCTAGAAGGTTGATAGAAAATGACATAAAATGCATAAAACAAACACCCACGTATTTGGGGGGGAAATTGGCGATAAAACCTTCAGGAATCCTATCTAGAGCTACGAGCAACGAAATCAGGCACAGAAAGGCTCGATGGAAAGATGGAAGAGTGAAGAATAGGATGGAATAGGAATGGATAGCATATTAAAATAATGTTTTTCCTGAAAATTCAAAACATAGATGAAACTCGAATTCGGATGAAAAACCGGGTATGCTTACTTCAAATCATCATATATTGAGTTGCAAGCAATAAAATCAAGCCAGAAATAACTCAATGGAAAGCTAATACAGATAAGAATAATAAAAAATGATCAAATTTTGTAGGTCGAAGCCAGAAACTTCTGAAAAATAAAAGATAACACAAATGGACAAGGCAATGAGTATTTTAAAACATATATCATTTATAAACCATCCGAGGATGAAAAATAATGACTCGTGAGTTCGTTCAATTTATCTGTGTAACACTTACATGTGTCTATTTTTGAAATGAGAGAAAATAAATGAAAGGAAAATGAAACAAACAATGATGATAATTGAAGAGTCTCTCTCTTGTCTTATAAAAGAGAACTCATGGCATAGAGAGAGGATTTTTGCCCTTTGTAACAAAGGATGGTACTATTACTTCTAAGGAATAAAGAGAAGGAGGCATTTCAAAAGTAGGTGGCTTTAATGGATGTAGTAGAGACTACTCTTGATACATTTATCTTTTTCTTGAGTAGATAGGATTATGTTGTATGAATTTTTCTACACTTTTTGTTGTTTACTCAGACCGTCACATGTTTCTTCATGGGTACATAAATGATATTATAAATGTATTGTGCAACTATTTGTCTATGCATTTGTAGCATTATTGCTTTCACTTACCATTAGAATACATGAATTATATCTGGTTTTTATGGTTATCTTTCTTTGTACTTATTCTATTAGTTTTTCTCCCAGGATAGGTTAGAATTAGTTAGATTGGATTAGTTAGTTCTTAGTTAGTTTAGCCTTAGAATTAGTTAGAACCTTTTTGGGGGAAGTTATTTGTATTTACCCTTTTTATTCTTTTAATTCTGAGTAGTAGCAAGGCCCATAAACTCACAGGAAACACTACTCCAAACAAGAGTAGGTCTTATTGGGACCTTTCAGCAGGCATTTTCCATCATTTGATTGAAAGGGTCATTTTGGCCCATCAACACAATGTAACCTAGAAAAAAAATGAGTACTTGTAGGTTACTTGTGCTATAAAATTCTACAATAAATGTTCTGCCAATGATAACAACACCTGAAAGGAAGTAACTAGAACTTGGTTCATCACCTTCCACATACACCTTTCCTAGTGACTTGGATGTTGATGTAAAGAAACATTTATATTATTGTATAAAAAATACACAATCTTGTAAAACATAAAGAATTTTTCCCTTGATGATTTATGTGATTTTACAACCTAAATTTGGAAAAGCACTAGTATATTATGTACTTGACTTGGCCATGAAGTGCATTTTTGTACTGACTATGAAAATTGACAAATGGTGTCAATTTCTATTTTGGTAGAATTCAATTTCACTATAAAATATTTATTTTAGACAATTGAGTATAAGATGTTGTAGAAAATGGTAATAGCTCTAGGTTGGAATGCTATTTTTTTCTATTTAGAATTAACTGTAAGTTTTTGTGTGCATTTCATTGAGTCACTCGACCTTGATTTTTATCGCGTGGAAAAAAAAACAAAAACAAATTTGAAGTTTTATTTCACAACATAAAGTTTTGAGTGTCAAATCATAATTTTGGAATTTTAAGAAGATTTGTAATTACTAAGAACACACTCTCCAAGTTGAATTATTCAATTTTACTTTGTAATGGAGTTTAGGTGTGCATTTCAATGAAGCTAGCAAAACTTACCTTGCTTCACTGAAATGCATGCCCAAGATTCATTTCTTGGCCAATTTGAGTGATTCAAATTGGAGAGTGTTTTGAATTCATTCTCCACCTTTATACATTTTCATATTCCAATTTGTTCCTTAAATGTTTCTACTTCAGATTTCCTTCAACATACTTAATTTTGCATCGATGTGCATTTTGTCTAAGTTGTGTAAAAATGGAAAAAAATAGATAAGTAGGAAATTTGAAAGACTTGAAAAATAGGTAAGTAGGCTCCAAGAAATAAGTTTTATTTTAATTGTAGGATCCTCATGTACTCTATGGTGTGATTTTTTTTTATGGAAAATGATTTCTTCGCATGCCCTATTTTCAAAATAAAGAAAAATTGGATTTTTATGGGCAATGGGTATTTTGATTTGTTGGGTTGGATATGAATATTTATAATGAATGAATAAGGGATCCTAGATGTTATCAAGTGTATATGATTCCATACAATTACATATTGGGGAACTTGTGTGTTGTTTCATGTAGTTAAAATCCATAGGACAATTTTTGAGTTAGTTTTTAACACAAAATTATAAACACCAAGTGAGCAACCTAAGTATGTATGAGGATGATTAATGGTATTTGAAATGAAAAAATTACATCAAAACCCTTCAAGCATGCATTTACAGTGCATGGCACACATTTCCTAAATTTTTATAGACAAATTTATGATAAATTACATGTATTTTTTAACTAGAGAAATTTAATCTATCTTATAATGCCAATGTTGATTGTTTTGTTGATTTTGCAAAGTAACTCATCAATGGATCATTCAAACCAACCCCTTGAACCAAATATTCCTTGAAAACGAGGTTGACACATGAATGAATAATTGTCTAATCCTCCAACCTTGGAACCACAACATTGTCCGTCAATTCTCTTTTGTTGGAAGTAAAAAAATTGTTATTTGTGTTTCCCATGGATAACATCAAGGATTTATATATTATAACTCTATACCACAAAATGAGACTATGATTTTACCTCAAACATTAGGAAATCATGTAGTCATTATTGAAACTTAATGTCCTCTATGTAATCAATGCATGACAAACAACAATGTTTCTCAACAATACAAGTAGCCTTTGTCTCCAATTACAGTTGATGAAAATGATAATGTACAAGATATAACTCTTTACCACATAATTAACTCTTCTTCATAGAATATGGTCGCAAATTTCTTTCAAATATTAGTCATTTATGTTTCTTCCATTACAAATGACTCTTATCAAAGTATATACGGGAATGATAATGTACGAAATATAACTCTTTACCATAGAATTAACTCTATTTCATAGAATGTGGCCCTAAATTTCCTTTAAAGATAAATTATTAATGCTTCTACCATTACAATCACTCTTATCAAAGTATAGAAAGTTGTGTTTTAGGTAGCCATTAAATTCAATTATAGTTGAATGGAATGGTTGTTAATATTATGGTAGTTGCGGGAGGTATTTACCTCCACTTGTAAACCTAACGAGAAAATAATATTCCAGAAAGAAAGAAGAAACCCTAATGAGTTGGCTAATAACCCTATAAGATAATTCAGCTCAAGAGGATAATTAGTATTAGGTTATTAGCCTACAAGAGAAGAAGTCGGTCAGAATAAATATTATATACTAAGTAAATAGACACCCAAAATGAGAAGTTGGCCCAGTCAGTTAGCCAGAATCAGTATAAATATAAGAGGCCAGTGTTCATTCTCGTAGAAATTCTCAAAATTGCAGAGCAACACTTGTGTGCACTGCAGCTGCCCAGTTTGTGCGCAAGTTTGGAGTAGAGTTGTCGTTGCAGCTGCTACAGCTAGCAGATTGTGTTTTGTCTTGGAATATCTCTTGGTTATGGTTTGTACTATTTGATCATCTCTTGTTTGGTGTGTTATCCTTGGGGAAAGGTGGGTTTCCCTTTGTTTGGCTATCTAGCCTAGGGTTTGCTTCCGGAGTGATTCTCTGTCAAGGTTAAGGTGCTCGGAGGGTGGATTTGGCCTATGGTTGGGTGAAAATAATGATATTGTTGATGGTAAAATGAGCACATCCATTATATTCTAACAGGTTATGGACCCACACCTCCTTCATTCAGTCTAACCACTGGAAGGGAGCATAGCCATAATGATACTAATCTCGTTGAAGAACTGCTGCTAGGGTTTTTAGTAGGAGCAATTACCAAAGCACTGCCACTAGGGTTACTAGCAGGTGCAGTTGTAGAAACCATAATCCTCTCGTTGAGGCACCTTAAGTGAAGGGATTGACCTAATTTCTGGATAGACTAGTGCTCCCCAACCTAGCACACCTCCTGGTACTCTCAATAAGACAAGATGTCAAGTTTGAGTTTCTGGTCAAATCTAGGGTTGACCAAGTCAAAACAGCCATGACCTACTCTATGAAGTCAGAAAACAAGTTAGATGGAGCTTCTAACTTTAGAGCCTGGAATACAAGGATTGACCTCATCCTTGCCAATAATAAAGTGTTGGATATCGTGAAAGGAAAGATCGTGGAACCAAAGTTTGAAGAAGGAAAATAGAAGGAACCACAAAACGTTGCAGTTATGGAGAAGTTCAAAGACAATGACATTAATTCCATGAGTATCATAGTGGACTCTATAAAAGACCACTTGATACCCTACATCTCTCATCTTGACTCATCGAAGAAGATGTACGATGCCCTAACAAACCTCTTCTCAGTCAGAAACATTGGACAAGTAATGAGACTGAAGAATGAGCTTCGTGACATGAAGATGAATGATGATGACAACATAACATCATACTTTGTGAGGATCTCTTAGTGAAGATATCAACTACAAGCTATTAAAGAGATCATCTCAGAGAAGGAACTGGTAAATATAGTACTCAACGATCTTCCCAAGACATGGGATGCATTTTCCGCAAGCATGAACGCAAGGAAGGGGTATCCTACATTTGAAGAACTTTGGGCTTGTTGTGCTCAAGAAGAATCAAGGATCAGTGCAAAAGAGAAACCCCAAAAGAAGTATGATGATCAAGCCTTTACAACAAGATTCAATAATTTCATGAACAAAAGGAAGTTTGGTTCAAGGAAGAAGCCAAATCAAGAGAAATACATGTCATAAATACAATGCTTCAACTGTCAAAAGTATGGTCACTACAAGAATCATTGTCCTGAGCTAAAGAAAAGGAAGGGGGCACATGAAGCATCAGTTTCCGAAGAAAAGGAACCTACAAAGAATACCAAGTAGGATAAAACAAACTTCTTCTTCTAAGACAAGGTAACAATACTCTTCATAGTTCTTGTACATACCATGCATATCTACTTCTTAGAAGATAATGTGTTCAAAGAGAAACTATACCTATGGAAGAAAAAAAAAAGGATTTCTATCATTATGACTACAAGTCAGACAATACAAATGAAAGGATGAAGTACATCAAACAATTCATGTGGAAGTTATTACATAAGTAACAACTACAAGATAAGCCGAAATCAGAATCAATATTGAAGTAAAAGACATGAAGAAGTCAACAATCAAGAAGAAATTGGAGAAATGCTTATAACACCTTGTAGAAGAAAATAAGGATGTAGACGGAAGCATGGATTATGGAGGGAGCCAATTATAGATTTCCAAAAGAAAAACATGCACTCATACATGAAGCAAGGATTAGGAGGGAGCTAATCCTATGATCCATTGAAGATGATGAAGTATATATCCATGGTAGCAGCCATGAAAGGCAGTACATGTTTAGTTTGACCTTAGAAGAAGTCTTCTTCGAAGAGCAGCCTTAAATTATCCATGGTTTTCCATCCACATTCAAGATCCTATGATGAAATAAAGAAGTGGAATCTCTAGGGCATGGAATCTATAAAAAAATCCATGGACCCAAGATCTAAAGAGAAACATGAGGAAGAACATGAAGATTCCAAGAAAGAAAGAAAATCCAAAACAACCAGTCATTGTATCAAGAATCACAAATTCACCAGCCTGATATGAACTCACTAAAAGCAATCAAGCAGAGGAACTGAAAGTTGTGATGAAGAACAGTGTATGGAAGACTTATGAATGAAAGCATTGTGAGATCTAGAACTAGAGGTTCTCCCAGATGGAGGGAGAAGACTATGATGATTACTTGTTCCAGTAAACCAGACATACCTCTACATGAGTCATTATATCATCTACAATATCCATGGGTTGGATTTCTACATCAGATGAATGCAAAGACCATTCTCCAAAGAAATTGAACAAAGAGTGTATGAAGAGAAACCTCAAGGCTTTGAGGCATACCAGAAAGAGACCCTTGTATGCAGATGGAAGAAGACAACTTGGTGGAGAACCTCCAATGCACAACAAAAGCGCGGTGAAGACTTTCTATAACAAAGATATTGTATCAGAATGATTACTCAGAAGATCGGGATGATGGATTGCCAATCCATGACAAAGATCTCATGATGACAGAAGAAGTGCCACATGGATATGTTCAAGTTTGACCCTTTCCATGATTTTGTGAGCTAGCAGGAACCAAAGAGGAATCCAACAATCATATACTTTATTGATCATAGCTATATGAAGCCTTTAGAGAAAAAATAGTGTTCCAGACCGAAGTACATTTGAGATCAAGCATTACATTCTCCGTGATGAAGTCCAGAAAGGAGAAAGTGGTTCTCCAATATATATCTCCACAGATGAGCAGATAAGTAGACATTTTGGTAAACCTTCTGTCCAAGATGAAAGAATTTGCATACTCAAGATGGAGCTCATGGAGACAACTTCCTTATTGAAAAAGGAAGAGATGACTCCCAGGTTGGGAGGGATCACTGATGTGTTATTGATTGATGGACAATCATTTTTCAGTTCGAAAAATGGTCTAGGATGAGCAGTTCCTTTCCAGATTTAGAAAGTGGTTTGAGATTTCTGACGGACAGGCATTTTCTAGTTCAGAAAATGGTCCAGATCGAACGGTCATTTTCGTAATGAAAAGGGTTCAATGGATTGTTGATGTACCATAGACAATGATTTCCCATTGTGGTTAACATGGGGAATGGTCTAGGGAAATCTCTCTTCTTGAGGGTTACTCAAGAAGACTGAATCACCTCGTCGGACAATGATTTCCCATTGTGATTAACAGGGGGAATGGTCCATTTTGAAGGTTGGTGTAGGACAGTCATTTCCTTAGGAAATGGTCAGGACAATCATTCCTTAGGGCAGATTCATTCTCTCCAGGTTGCACTTTGTTTAGTGCTAGAGGAATGGCCCAGGGTGGGGAATGGTCTAGGTTCATCAATCAGGGAAGACTCATTCTCTCCAGGTTACACTTTGTCTAGTGTCAGAGGAATGGCCCAGGGTGGGGAATGGTCCAGGCTCATAAATCAGGACATTTATTCTTTCTTGCTTGAGAAGAATAGTCCAGATAGCTCATCATTGATTTTTTACCTTTTGAGGGCATATGCTCTTCCAATATCTCATAGATGCGAGTGGAAGAATGGACCATATGATTCAGTTTATATCATAACATTATTTCTATGCAGATTGATATCAAATGATTTTTATGAATACTGTAGATAGTAGATGTATACTGTTGTGGTGGATGTGTTCCACTTTTTGTGACTATACGTCATTGATAAAGTACCTGTGTGCTACTTGGTGTGGTATTGTACCACTAGATTGTAGTTGTGTACTGCTATGGATAGACACAGTTGTGTTCTATTGAATGATATTGTTCTGATTTCTTTGAAGACTATCAGCAATGTTGAAAATGATTATCAACTAGATGGATGATCAATGAAAAAAGATTTCCCAGACTAAAAATGGTTCAAGACATTTACTTTTCTAGGACACATGTCCAGATTAGAAGAATGGATCTTGTGTCACGCTATGGCGTGAGTAACTTATCTAGCATCATGTCTAATTACTCAGATATAGTATTGTTTTGAGAGATGATGCAACTGATGACACTGATGGTGATGATGGTTCTCTAGTCATGAGATAGTCTATACAACTATGTTGATGCTACCGAGTGAATGGTATGTTTGTGCTCAAGACCATTACCTGTAATACCTCCCTAGCTAGGAGGGAGTGTTAATATTATGGTAGATGCGGGAGGTATTTACCTCCATGTGTAAACTTGACGAGAAAATAATATTTTGGAAAGCAAGAAGAAACCATAATGAGTTGGATAATAACCCTAGAAGACAAGTCGGCTCAAGAGGATAATTGGTATTAGGTTATTATCCTACAAGATAAGAATTCAGCCAAAATAAATATTATATACTAAGTAAATAGACACCCAAAATGAGAATTCGGCCCAAGCAGTTAGCCAGAATTAGTATAAATACAAGAGGCCAATATTCATTTTGGCAAGCATTCTCAGAATTGCAGAGCAACACTTCTGCGCATTGTAGTTTCCCAGTTTGTGCACAAGTTTGGAGGAGAGTTGTCGTTGCAGCTGCTGCAACTAGCAGATTGTGTTTTGGCTTAAACTATCTCTTGGTTATGGTTTGGACTATCTAATCAACTCTTGTTTGGTGTGTTATCCTTGGGTAAAGGTGTGTTATCCTTTGTTTGACTATCTGTCCTAGGGTTTTGTTTCAGAGTGATTCTTTGTCAAGGTTAAGGTGCTCGGAGAGTGGCTTCAGCCTATGGTTGGGTGACAATAGTGATATTGTTGATGGTAAAATGAGCACATCCATTATATTCTAACAATGGTAATGTACAACATAAAACTTTATACCACAACATGAACTCTATTTTGTAGAATGAGGTCGCAATTTTCTGTCAAAATTCAATGATTTGTGTTCCTACTATTATAAATCACTCAGATCAAAGTATAGAAGGTTGTGTTGCTCAAAAACCTAGGAAGCCTTTGATTTCAGTTACTGGAATCAATTGGAACATGTATCTCTTGAAAACTTGGATGCAATTGAAATTCACAAAATAGTTGAAAGAACTATATTTCATGAACAAATGGATTAAATGCACCTAAAAAAATTCAAAATTATACATATGTAGAATCTTCTGTAGAAATTATTTAAGAGTATTTAATAGATCAAACTACACATGCTACTAGAAGGTCACTAGGAAACCATTTAAGGAAATCTGTATTACATATTAACAAGCAGTTAGGATGGTATAGCCATAGAATAAATGAGAGGAAGAAAAAATTTAAGGAAATTGAGGCATGGTTCTCTGGGAAGCCACTTCAAGATGTAGGTGAAAGTGAGATTGTTTCTAGAATTGGTTATGTTATAACTCCAGGAAAATCTCCTAGGCTGTAAGTTAGAGATGTCTGGTAACTTAATCTTTTGGTAACTATTTTCTCAATAAAAAGTGTGGGTTTGGATCAAGTCGGAGGATTGAATCATTTCTCACTCAAATCATGCATAAACACATTTAGATGGACAAGGCTTTCAACCACAAATGTTCAGAGAGTTTACAAATAAAGGGATGAATGAAGAAGTAACTATTATATCAGCAGAATCACATATAAATCATATATGAATGGCCAATTACAATAATCATAGGAATACTTGCAAATTTTAACTTATGAATGCAGTGATAAGATGACAGTTATTTGGCATAGACAAGCATAACAACATGAATATAATATCCAGGTGCAAGTATAGAATAGGGAAGAAGATGAAATCTGAACAAGTTATGGCAAAAGAAGCTTGTATTACTTCATATGAAAATGATAAGTTTTGAGCTACATAATATGAAAAAAGTCTCCAAAGTCGAACCTCTAGTTCCTATTCTACCTTCAGCTTTATAGCTTTAAAATGCATTATCTAGATCTTGAAAGAATGGATCTGATTTACTAAAAGCAAAAATTCAAACTATATTTTCAAGAAATAAGGAAAGATCCTCAAAATGAGGTCAATCCCACATATGATGGTCTTCAGAGGTAGTAGAGTCTTGATGCAGTGCAGATTAGCCTCCCAAGGTTGTTTGATGACTCTTCCAAAATATAGAATTTGAATTTGCTGAGTTGAGCAAAAACCCTATATTTTTGCCTTTGAAAAATGTATCAAACTTGATTAAAACACCTCTTCTTTGCCTTATCCATCAAAGTAACCATTGGATCTGACTTGATAATTCACCACCTGTCTATTCCAAGAGGTTTCATCTCATTCTAATTCAAAAATTCCTGATCTGGGTGAAATTTCAAGTATTTTGGTCATTACAGGCTTTCGGTGGTTAAGAGGGTCAAATTTAAGCCTCTTAACCACCGAAAGCCTGTAGCTTTCAAAAACGGATCTACGGCAAATATATTTGCTTGAGAATCACAACCGCTTGGATTTTCTTCGATTTAGATGACAAATGGCTCCATAATCAACAATTAAACTCGAATTTCACTTGGCAACCCTTAAAAATCATGGGATTGTGATCTTTTGAGTGTGAGTTGGCATGAGGAAATCACGAGATCATGATAAAAAAAAAACAATGATTTCCGGATCAAATTGATTATTAATAAATCCAGTTGCAATTCAAATTTGAAACAGAAATCAAATGAAATCACCATGATTATTTGTCTTCGTGGCTGAAAATAACAAAGACCCATGTGGAAAATCAATTCTGTTATCCCAAATCATATATGAATTTATGTGCCTCGCCAAGCTTTGATGAAGAATTGACAGATGGAGATTCGGAGGACAATCTGGAATCAAAACTTCTGGAACTTCTTCTACAGGCTTGACATTCAAATATAATTTACCTTGAACAGTTAAACCTTCACAGGAATTTGTTCCATGTGAAGAACTCTCCATTTGATGAAATGTTTGTCAAG
>SNQJ01S0011197.1:233868-244065 GCA_010110895.2 Picea sitchensis | reverse complement strand
AGCTTTGATGAAGAATTGACAGATGGAGATTCGGAGGACAATCTGGAATCAAAACTTCTGGAACTTCTTCTACAGGCTTGACATTCAAATATAATTTACCTTGAACAGTTAAACCTTCACAGGAATTTGTTCCATGTGAAGAACTCTCCATTTGATGAAATGTTTGTCAAGAATCATGCTACTAACTCCTTTTATAACTAACTGTATATCTTGATCA
Source organism: Picea sitchensis (assembly GCA_010110895.2). Taxonomy (NCBI): domain Eukaryota; kingdom Viridiplantae; phylum Streptophyta; class Pinopsida; order Pinales; family Pinaceae; genus Picea; species Picea sitchensis. The sequence continues at coordinate 243,848 of SNQJ01S0011197.1, read as the reverse complement.
CTTGATTCCCCAAGAGGAAAGCAGCTTGAACTGTTAAGGTGAAATACATAAGCACAATAAACAGAAGCCTGGGCAATCTGTAAAAAACACTGATCTTGCGGGGAACTTTTGACCACCTTCCCAAGCTCTAAATCCAGTTCTGATTACACCATTGGAAATCTTATGATATGTAGATGTCAATCGACCATTTGAACATGCGAAACAGACATTCCAAGGCTGAGAAAAATGATTTTTCCCAGAAGCCGTTTTTAATGGAAATTCTATACTTTCGGTGGTTAATGAGCATGCACAGGCTCGCCTAAACCACCAAAAATAGAAACTTTTCCAAAAATCAAAATTGACAAATTTAGATTACCTGCATGAATGAAAATGACCCCAGGGCTTCTTAGACTGTAGTTTGACTCGAAATAAGGCTTGAGAACTCATCTTTGGCTTGGATCTTTATATATCACTGTGCACTTTGACTTTGTATTGAACACACTTGATGTGCAGACCTAGAACTTGGCATATATGAACATATATATTTCTTTGTCCATAATATGAGATATAAAACATAAAAATAAAACATTTTTTTGTTTTATAATCTCTATAACATAGACTAAAGAAAAATGAATGACATTATTTGTATCATGTATTTCAGGTCCGAAGGCATAGAAACAAAGGATTTGTGAGCAGAGTAATCAAATAGGAGCTTAATGAGCACTATGAAGGTTAAGATACTAGCCAAGAGTCTGAAGAAGACGATAAATTAAATAAAGAGTGATAGAAATGCTCATCAAAATACCGGTGCATATTTGATCGCTAACATCTGGCTCCAACTGGGATGGAGACCTCCCTGCGAGGTTTCCAAGAACTCAGTAGTTCCAGTCACCTTTTTTGTTGGGCTATGGATTCATTAAGCCTTTAGCACTGATCCCTTGTATACTTGTATCTTGCATGCAGTCTGTCTGCTTATTCATGAACTTAACAACTGAAAAAAGATCTAGCTACTCGTATGACAAGCTTATTCTTTTGTCTACTCCTACACTAACCAACCATACTGCCTCTTGGTTAAGTAAATGTTGACTTCCATAATAACCATCCAAGTAACTTAAAAACTGAAGAAACCTTGTCTCTATCACTTCTCAACAACTGATGTTTGAAATGTAAGAATGGTGAATAAAACTCATTCATGAAACTATACTTACCCACAAACAACGACAAGCTAAGGAAATCTGAAATCTTCAGATTCTTTGAAAAATATACGTCCATGAAAGCTGCCACTGGATCCTTAAAAGGAAGATAAGTAACATGCTTCTCCTCGGAAAACAACTGCACATCTATGGCAGGCTACTACTCAACCATGGTTGTTTCTTTGCTGGAGAACTGATCACCTTCTTGTTCCCTAGATCTCAGATTTTGATCATCAATCATCACAACTTCCTCTTCAGAAAAGTTCTCAGAAGATGATGATAAGACAGTATTAAAATCATATGAACAAGGATTAGTTAAAAACATATAATTTCCTATGCAATCATCAGTCATCATTGGCTCTTTCTGATTTACGAACTGATCATAAGCTTCACATGCATACCTGTCTCTAGAATACTCAGCGAACACTGAAAAATCTGACCCTGAAACTGAATTGAAATTACATGTTTGTTTTTGTCCCAAATCTGCACCAACCTCATTACTCTCCTTCTCAACCATGGTTGTTCCTTTGCTGGAAAACTGATCACCTTCTTGTTCCCTTGATCTCAGATTTTGATCATCAATCATCACAACTTCCTCTTCAGAAAAGTTCTCAGAAGATAATGATAAGACAGTATTAAAATCATATGAACAAGGATCAGTTAAAAACTATAATTTCCTATGCAATCATCAGTCATTATAGGCTCTTCCTGATTTAAAAACTGATCATAAGCTTCACATGCATGCCTGTCTCTGGAATACTCAGCGAACACTGAAAAATATGACCCTGAAATTGAATTGAACTTACATGTTTGTTGTTGTCCCAAATCTGCTCCAACCTCATTACTCTCCTACTCAAAATCTGAAGTATATTGATATTCTGCTTGCTCATGCACTTGCAAATTTTCAAAGAAATCTCGATCTCGGATCCTTCGGGAAACATGAATGTTTTCCTCGACTTCTTGAGCATCTTCAAACAACTGGGTTAAGGATGAAGACTCTCGTTCTAGAAGAAGAAGGACAAGATCTAAATGAAGACCCATGACATAATATATCATGGAAACTGTCTCTGTAGGCCTGACCTCCAAAGGCATGTCATGATAAACATGGTAGAACCTTCAGTTAAAAATAGGCAAGGCTTCATCCTGCTCTCGTTTCAAAGCATAGAAATCAGCAAGGTATGAATCTAAAGATTTGTACTTGCCCTAATACTTCAGGAAAGCATTAGAGAACTCGGTCCAAGAGCCAATTGAATCAGTTCTCATACTTTTAAACCATGCAGCAACATCTTTGATCAGAGACTTTGAGAAAAATCTCATGATCACATCNGGCATGTCATGATAAACATGGTAGAACCTTCAGTTAAAAACAGGCAATGCTTCATCCTGCTCTCGTTTCAAAGCATAGAAATCAGCAAGGTATGAATCTAAAGATTTGTACTTGCCCTAATACTTCAGGAAAGCATTAGAGAACTCGGTCCAAGAGCCAATTGAATCAGTTCTCAGACTTTTAAACCATGCAGCAACATCTTTGATCAGAGACTTTGAGAAAAATCTCATGATCACATCTTCATGAGCAAGCTAAAAACGATCAACAAAATCCAAAAAGGATTCCACGTGTCTCTCAGCTGAAGCTTGATTCTCTCCAGAAAACCAAGGGAGATATTCATAACAGTCATCAGGATAAGGATGAAGAAGAAGGGGCAGCTTTAAAGTCTTGAACATATTCATCCGGATCTTAACTTGAAAAGCTGTGGGCTGATCATGAGAGTTAACGAGTTCATGACAAGGTTCAGAAATTATGACAAGAGGGGTTGAGATTTCGACAAGGTCTGAAACAATTTCTATCTTTTCAAGGTCACGTGGCTTATCAAATTCTGAAGGAAAAGAAATACAGTGGTCATGTTTATGAATGGGTTGAGGTAAAGCTACCGAATCTACATATACAATGCAGGGCTGCAGGATTTCCTCTTCTAAAGATGAATATATACAAGAAGGATGATGATTTTCTGAATATACAAAACATAAAATAATTCTCTTTACACGTGAAGGGAAAAGAATGAAAGAGGTAATAAAGAACAACAATAGTTCATGAAGCAAAATAATGAACTGATACCTGGATTTTGATTTGAGCCTCTTCATATTTTATCAACAGGATCCTCCCCAGTGGATTCTTTGAACGTGGAGTCGCCAGATAGATGCTTACAACCAATATAATGCTCAGCCTTTGTCTATCATCAAAAGCTGAAACTATGTCATCTCCCAGGGAAGCTTGCTTCATTCTTCGTTCCCCGGCTACGACGCCAATTTGTCAGCACTCCAGGAAACTCTCCTAGGTTGTAAGTCAGAGATGCCTGGTAACTTAATCTTTTGGTAACTATTTTCTCAATAAAAAGTGTGGGTTTGGAACAAGTCGGAGGACTGAATCATTTCTCACTCAAATCATGCATAAACACATTTAGATGGACAAAGCTTCTTTTTCCATAACTTGTTCATATTTCATCTTATTGCCTATTATGTACTTGCACCTGGATATTATATTCATCCTGTTATGCTTGTCTATGCCAGATAACTGTCATCTTATCACTGCATTCATAAGTTAAACTTTGCAAGTATTCCTGTGATTATTGTATTTGGCCATTCATATATGCTTTATATGTGATTCTGCTGATATAATAGTTATTTCTTCATTCATCCCTTTATTTTTAAACTCTCTAAACAGTTGTGGTTGAAAGCCTTGTCCATATAAATGTGTTTATGCATGATTTGAGTGAGAAATGATTCAGTCCTCCAACTTGTTCCAAACCCACACTTTTTATTGAGAAAATAGTTACCAAAAGATTAATTTACCAGGCATCTCTGACTTACAGCCTAGGAGAGTTTCCTGGAGTGCTAACAGGTTACTTCAAAAGAAAAAAAACTATAATGAAGAGTCTAAAATTGAGATTGTCCTTGAGCATCTAGATGGAGTGCTTGATTCAATTTGATCTATTGTTGCGCAAGATATATAGAATGATTTTATGACTAGGAATGTGGCTTCAATATTTATTAAATCAAGCATGAGTCATAAGTATTTCCTATGTTTGAAGTAGATTGACTTTCATGGTGTATTGAAGGGGGTTAATCCAACATCATTTTCTCAGGAAATGAAAATGTGGAGTAAATACATTGAGGATATTGATACTGTCAGACAATTGGCTTAGGTTGATGGACAGTTGGTATGGATTGTTGGTTGTCATTGATGTCAACCATTGGAGAGTGATATTGTATATTTATGTCAACCCTTAGTGATTGATGTCAACCCTTGGAGAAAGATTGGTAGAGAATTCCGGTAGCACAAAGGTTTGGGTAATAGACCCAAGTTTGTTTTATGGATAATGGTATTATTTTTTATATATTTGCAGATAAAACTATTCTAGATGGATATTACATGTCATGCCATTTCTGGTGGTATGTGGAACGTCACATAACTCCTCACGATTAGAGAGTTATGGCCATCTGAAGTTGGAGAACCCTTGTGAGTCATCTAGAAGCCCCAAAAGGTCAAAGTAATCAAAGTGTTTGCAAAGAAGAAATTATTTAAATAATAAAGTGAAGTGATGAGTGTACTATAAGTCAAAGAGGATGCAAAATAAATTATTTAAATAATAAAGTTAATGGAGAAGTTACTAATTATGGAAAGTGGTTAAGTTAAGTGGACAAGTGGTTATAAGTGGGTTAACCCTAAAATAAAGAAAGTGGGTTAATATGGTTAGAAGGTAACCCCTTGAGGAAGCTAAATAAAAGTATAAATAAGAGGCAAGGGTCTCTCATTCAAATCACACTTGAATATCATTGAATATCTATTTTTGTGAAAGGTTATTTGGGCAGGTATTATTGATAGAGAAAAATTGCAGCAGAAAAAGTGCGGCAAGAAAAGTGTGGCAAGGAAAAGTGTGGAATGGAAAAATACGGTAGAAAAAGTGTGGCAAGAAAAGTGCGGAAAAAAAATTGCAGCAGAAAAAGTGCGGCAGGAAAACTGTGGCAGAAAAAGTGCGGCAAGAAAAGTGCGGTAGAAAAAGTGCGGTTGGAAAACTGCGGAAGAAAAAGTGCGGCAGGAAAAGTGCAGCAGAAAAATCACAGCATGAAAGTGCAACAGAAAAATCGCAATAGAAAAAGTGTGGCAGAAAAATAGTAGCAAAAAAATCGCAGCAGTGGATTCGTGACAACAAAACCACGGAAACAAAATGCTACAAGAAGAAAAAAAAGGTATGGTTCTCATATGTGTAGTGTTGAATTTATGAATCAAGTTGAGGGTTTGCCTTGTAAATATGTTGGATTCCCTCTTGGGATTTTATGGCTTGTTGTAGAGTTGATCTGAGGTAGATCTACTGAAGTTTGATATTGGTTCATGTTTGAGGAATTTTGGTTGAGGTATGTTGTTGAAGTTATTGGTACATATAAAGGTTGTATAACAGTGAGGTTCCARCACATGGTTTAATGTACAAACTTGTGGTATAGTGTTTGAGGTATATGTGATTGGATCAGATTTGGATGATGAAATTGTTGAGAGATTTTGGTTGAGGTACATGGTTGAGACAAGTAGTTGATGATTTGGCACATACATGAGGTGTATATTTGATGATGTTGGTACATCTTGATGAGTCATATTTGATGTGTAGTTGATGTGTGATTGGTACATACTTGGTACATGGTTGGAGGTACGTGTTAGTAGTATTGTTGACACATGGTTTATGGATTATGTAGAATACTTGTCTTGGTATATTATTAGAAGAACATATTGATCTTGGTGATGATTATGAGTGGTTTTGATATGCTTGGTTGATGCACATCTTGGTGATATTGTGCATATGGTTGAGAGTTGTCTTGGTGATAGATCTTGGTGAGTACATTTGATTTGGTTGATAGGATTATGAGACATTTGATTTTACAAGTTGTTTGGACAAGTTATTGTGATAGGTTATTTGTACAGGTTTGGTGCATGGTTGATGCATTTGTTTATGGTACAGGTTGAGATACAAGTTGATGTATGGTACATGTTGGCACAGGTTATTGGTACAGGTTGTTACATGTTGATTACAAGTTGATTGGTACATGTTTACAACAATATATCTCATAATGATAGTGTGACAGTGGTTCTATCATTTTACTTCTACGTTAGGGCAGTTGGACGGGTGATCCAGAATTGGATCTCAGGACCAAAATGGGTCCAGGAAGGCCTAAAAACAAAAGTTCTCGGAATGGCTTCAAAACGGATGTGTACGTAGAAATCATCGATACAAACCCAACACAACTTGAACAGGCTCAAACGGACGTCGTATCCTCAATATATCCTGGTCTATTCATTTGGCCAATTCATTTGGCCAAACAGACAAAACAATGATGATTGTACAGTCCATACAATGCCATGTGGCAGCTGACTGTACAGGTCGTACGGATGTACAACTAACATGGAAGGGTATAGTTGGCGTTGACCATACAACTGATGTGGAAAGGTACGAAGGTTACTGATTGGGCATGTACAGGTGGACCAATCAGGGAGTGACATGTGTCACCACTGTAAGGGTGACATGTGGCACACCCGTACGGCTTACATGGTAGGTACAGTGGTAGGTGACTGGGATGACAATTGGGTAGACAGTTGGACCAATGGGTGATTGACACTTGGCATTTTTCGGACGAGTGGTGAGGTGCCACGTGGCCCAGTCATCGACTGCCACATGGCACCCATTTATTGGCTCGTTTGGTTTTTGGTAAAATGTTGGACTCTATGAGGTTTGAAACCGCAACCTCAGGCATGGACGAATGACTTGGCAGGGCTGGGATAGACAACTCACCCTCGCTTTGCTTCTTAACCTATTATGTTGCCACTTATATTTAAAGTGTAAGGGTTGGTTCGTCGATGAATAATAGGGGTCGGGGTCTAGCCCCAGCCCCCAGGCGTGAACTCTTCGGAACCCTACAATATTACCCTCCATTGTTTGTATATGCCATGATATGTGTTGGAGCTAGCCCCCAATCGCAGACCATTACATCATATGACCTGGTTCCGGAACCATACCTGTTGGCGCAAAGTTATAGGTTAGCCACGGTTGGTCGGGCTAGTCCACTGACTAAGGGGCGTAATTGTAGGCTATATTTTGGGGGGGCTATCCAATTTGTAGCGCATGGGAGCCAAGGGTGTGGGCACATGGCCACAAACGTAACCAGGTGTCGAACAGTTAGGGAGGCAACACGCCCAACATAAGTGCTAGGCCACATGGGATGCACCCAATATGGCCAGGAGCCCGCATAAAAGGGGTTGTGCCCTATGTAATTGCAATAGTGGTTTTTTGACTTTGTAATATGATTTTAAATGATTTTATTCAACAGGTTTAGAGATTTTTGGCCAATATTGGGGGATATTGGACCCTTTTTAAGGCCAGATCTTGGGGGGAAGTTGGGGGATGGTTACCAACTTCATATCTATATAAACCAAGGGTTCTTGAAGCCAAGGGAGAGGTTCAAAAAAGAGTTATGCTGAAGATTTTCCAAGCCAAATCCATTTTTATGCAAGGAAGCTATTGAGGAGAGCACCTTTGCGGGCCATTTCTGGGAGCTCCGGTCATTCGATTTCAGTGCCGTCATTTTTGTTGGGTTCTATAGATATGATAGAACAATACCATAACAGTTTGTAACCTTTTTGGAACTATTATTATGTACATTTAAATCTTCAAAGAGAAATAAGAAAGCCTCACCCATTGAGACAAAGGCCCCGAGACATAGGAGAGATTGTTGAACTCCGTTATCACTTTGGTGTTTTATGGTTTGTTGTTATTCATGATATGTTTAGATCTGTAAATGTTTATATGGTTTTCATATTTACTCTTAAATTCTTTCTCTTTCATTAGTTTCCTAAATGGTAATTTAATGCATGTGTAATAACTCAACCACTGTCGTTTAAAAGATCTTTTCAGATAAAGTGGTATCAGAGCTAGTTGACGTTTGGATTTTGAGTTTGCATGGTTACCAGGGAAAATTTGAATCATGGTGAAGGTGAGCTTGTTGAAGAGAATCCATTGATTGTATTGAGAAAGAGAACTTCTCAAAGTGAGAAGATGGCATCGGAAGAGGGACTTTCTCATGATGAGAAAGAGTTTCAAAATACTTTCTTCGCCATGTTTAAGATGATGAAGGTTTTGTATGAGGATTACTTGGAACGAAAGAGACTAAATCTGGGTGAATCTTCAAAGGTCAAAAGTGAAGGAGAGGATCCTCCTCAAATTCCTCCTTCACCTCCTTCTTCACCTCCTTCTTCTCCTTCCTCTTCAAGTTCAAGTTCTAAAAGCACCGCAAGAAAACATGTCCATAAACATAAGAATGAAATTCCTTTACTAAAACTTGATGTGAAATTTGAATTACCTATGTATGATGGTGAAGTCAATGCAGAGAGGCTTGATAATTGGGTCAGAAAGATGGAGGTTTATTGCAATGTGCAACAAATCAAGGATGAGGCAACTCAGATCAAGTTGGCATTGCTTAGACTTGCAGGCACAACACTCATCTGGTGGAAAAGCAAGTTGCAAAAGGGCACACAAAAAGTGGGTAATGTATTTCCATCATGGCAAGTTTTTTTTTTCTGCACTTAGAAAACAATTCTATCCTTTGGGTTATAAAGAGAAAGCAATAATTGAATGGTAATCTCCTAAACTAAGTAAAGGACAAATAATGAAAGAATACACAAATGGATTTCGTAAAATGGCATTGATGTTAGATATTCCTTTACATACCCAAGAAACTCTTATGAAGTATACAGGAGGTTTACCTGCACATATTTGAAACATTGTATTCATATTTGGACCTATTAATATTGATAAGGTTTATGTTCAAGCGACATACATTGAAGTAGGGAAAACATGGGTTGGTGTATCAAGGGAATCGTCTTCAAGGAAAGAGGACAAAAGGAAGTGGAATGGAAATAAAGCAAATTCAGTGGCCAAAAATGAAGAGAAGCCATCTTGAAAGCATTGTAAGAAAGAGGGGCATGATGAGGACCGTTGTTGGCAATTGCATCCCGAGAAGAGACCAAAGTGGTTCAAGGAAAAGAAAGGGAGGCAAACAATTGCAGCAACAACACGACCCATAGAATTGGGATCAGATTCAGGTGATGAATCTAAAGTCTCATTAGTTGGTATGACAGGTAAAATTGGTGATGGATTTGATTCTAGAAGTAAATTGTTTCACATAAGGGTCATCATGAGGCATACTAATGATCCGTCGGGATTTTTCGAATGACTTATGGTTGAGTTTTATTTGCATGCATTAATTGACCATTATACAGCCATAGACATATATGCAAATCTGAAATGCAATGAAAAGCAACAAACCATAATACACAAGTTGATAACGGAGTTCGGCACAACTTTGCCTACGTCTCCGGGCCTTTTCTCTGTGGGGGAGGCTTCTTTATTTCTTTTCGAAAACTCAATGGTACATCATTACAATGCCAAATGGATTCTAGAATGATCTGGTCATGTTCGCCCAGATATCTAGAACCATGCACAACGAACGGCACCTGAAACGGATGTCCAGAGCTTTCAGAAATCATCCGACAGCATCTCCTCCTCAACAGCTTCCCTGCCTCAAACTGGCTTTGTCTTGGCTTTGCCTCAGCATCTCTGCTCTGAATTGCTCTCAAAAGATGTCCCCTTGGCCTCAAAATGGCCTTGGTTAAATAGTTGGGAAGTTGGTTATCCATCTCCAACTTCCTCCACGAATTTAGGCTCTAAAAATGCCCAATAACTCCCAAAAATGAGTTAATTACATTAAAAA
>SNQJ01S0011197.1:203071-218826 GCA_010110895.2 Picea sitchensis | reverse complement strand
ACCACGTGAAAACATCGGTGTGTTGATCTTTGATATGGTTATGTGAGTGGTTACTGAAGGTGTTCGTCCTCTGTTGGAATACCTGTGTTGTCGAACATAACAATGCACCCAATCCATTACTTCGCCATAAAACCATAGGATGAAACCATGGTCTATTTGTATTCTTTAACACCCTCGAAGCCACTGGTGCTAAGCTTCTTTCATGTCCACATGATCATATGTTGTGACTTGATGCTTATTCCCTTAAGCGCTAACTCCTTGGCACTAATGATCGAAGATGGATCTTCCATTTCCGCTGCACCACTCATTTTGGTGGTCGTTGATCTATGATCTTCAACATATGGCTACCATATATAGTGGTCCTGGGATATCGGGACTTCATGCCCTTCTCAACAACCCAAAACTATCAAAGGCCGCAGTCCACAATGACCTGGACCATTGATCCCACTGGTGATCAACAGTCATGATATCTTCTGCTATGATATCATTCAATTATGTATCCTCATTGATCCAGATTGCAGATCCAATATGGACCATTGATTCTCCTCTAATTATATTTCAAACTAGCGACATGGTTCAACACAGAACCCTGAGCACTTCAAAACCTTTCTTCCACATGTCGTCCCCTTAGAGGATTCCTTTAAATCAGCATGATGTATCTCATCCTCAAGACATTGGGACTTACAACACTTCTTATCAACCAAAAACTCCCTCGGTCCGAGATGCATGATGACTAGGGTCTTCGATCTTTTGTACTGAAGATTTAATCTTCATCGTCCAATCCTTAACACTATTATAAAGGTAGAAGTAGCCAAGGGATGATTCTCGCGATGATATGGGCCGTCAATATACACTCAATATTTAATCTAAGCCATCGATGTGTATTCAAATTTTTTCCACAAAAAACATGTATCGTGGGACCTAGTCTCCATGTGTCAATCATTTACTAGGTTGTTGCCACGTGTCACCTTATTTCGTGGATTTCACATGTACCATTTTCCAAATGGACTTTAACATGTGTCATATTCTATATGGACCATGTGTCACTCCATTAGTGGAGTTCCTTACATCAACGTGACATGTTTTCATTGTCAGGACCTCATAACTTTTCATCCCTTCAACACCTTAGAACCTCCACTTCCCGTGGTCCATTGTAATGAGAACCGTTGATCTGGAACTAGATCGAATGGTCACAATTCTACCTTAAATTTTTCATGTCTTTTAACTCTGAATACATTGTCATCCATTGATCTGACTTTGGATTTAATGGTCATATCTGTTCCCATCACTGAACTTTTGGTACTTCTACAAAATCCTTCTAACTTTGATCCAACGGTCAAGACTTAAATGTGGGGTGATCCTTTGGTTATAAATTATCCTTCCTTCAGGGTACAATTTGATGTGATTTGGATCATTGATCCTTCCAGTGATCAACGATCAATGACTAATGTAGCTTCTGTTGCACACCCATCCTGTAACACTAGGATTTTCCTACACACAATTCTGCAAAACCACTTTGTGAGAGTCTAGTCTGGACTTTGATATCCTATGTAGGAAGAAAAAATAAAAGGGAGTACACAATCTCCACACTAACATAGATAATTAATAACCATGATAATTCTTTTAGTAAATATCTGTACATAATTTACATAAGGCCTCCTCGCCCTTCTGGGCTGATTTACATTCAGTTGGCCTTTGATTGGCCTATTGGCCACACTCGACCTCTTACACACTCAATTCGTGTTTCTCACTCTGTCTCTACACACATACACCTCATGATTTCTCATAGGCTTACAATTGTAAGCATCGAAGGTCAACTCTGTCCCATCAAAACATCCCTAATAGTGTGCAACTAACAACCATAATAGCACTCTCATACTTTACAATTGATAAATATCAAATGGAATCTAATCCTCCATACTTAGGATAATCTACCTAAACTCAACTAATTTCTCAATTAAGCTATTACAATTCAAATAGGGAAAACAAACCCTATCCTTCTAGAATCCCACTAAAACATGATAAATTACATTAATTTGAAGTTTTAGGGAACCCACTCCCTTAGTAAATGTAAAGACCCCTAGGTCAATCAACAGAGTTGATTTTGGAGGTGAAATTCTACTGCATTAGACTCTCAAAGTTAAAATTGTTCAACATATTAGGATCATGTGTTCAATTACTTCGTTCCCTTTTATCTATGTGTTGATGTTGTCACATGTTCTATTGCACGTTGTCTTCACTATTGTCCTCCACATTCCTGGATCCCAAATCTTATGTTGTTTCTACTTGCATCACTGCCTTGCTTATGTATTGTTGTTGTCTTTAATTCTCCAAGCCTCCAAATTTTATGTTGCAGTTGTCCACTTTCCTTGTTGATGCAAAATTGTACAATCAACTGTACTCTGTTGTTGACTATTCTTCTTACTTTAGTATACTTTCTTTTAGGCACTTTTACCATAATCATCCATATCTCATCAATATCCATGTCTAGTTTATCTTCTTGCTGGTACATCCCATTGTTTCATTGTTGAAACTTACTATTGCTTCTACCCACTGGTTGTTTCACCTCCTCTTCATCCATGCCACTGCTATATGAAACTCTGATTAGCTTCTCATAATTGTCTTGAGCTAAGTCTCCATTCTTTATATAGTCCCTTTCACCTGGATCTCTTGCTAACCATTCCTCCAAAAACCTCAATTCTTTCTCAAAATCTCTAAACATTAGCTCTGAATGTTGTACTTGAGGTTTAACTTCATTTTCAATAAATAGTTTAGATTCTATTTATAATTACAAATTCATGTTCATCATCACTTTCTATACTTGTAGCCTCATAATCAGTTTGAAATTTAAAATCTACCTCATTTTTCTTAGATGTTGTAAACACTTCTTTGTTACAAGGCACTTATGAACATTTCTCCTCTTTGGTTGTAATCTCCTTTTTTGACTTAGGTCCTCTCAACAAATTTTCCAACAATTCTAATTCCTCATCATACTTCCTAAGCATTGCATCTGAATGCTTCTCTCTATCCTTCCCTTGGCTAACTTTATGAGCCAACTTTATCCTGCTTTATGCACCAACATATTCCTGCAATTGTCCTCCAGTAACTGCATTACACAACTATGTATGGGCCTCCATTTTACCTTTATGAGACAATGTGGTATCAACCTCCTTCATCTCTGTGAAAACTTCAAATGAATGTCCATCATCTACTAAACCTGCAATCATACAAAAATTATCACTTTGAAAAACATTAGAGCCTATGGCCTCATTTGATGCTTTTGACATCATCAGATCTTCATGCTGCTATAAAATTTCCACACAGTCCATGAGACTCTCAATAGGTCTCTCTTCAACATTTTCACCATCACCCTCACCAAGGATTGATCCTTGTTCAAGTTCACATAATTAAACTTCTATTTTTGTCTTTAACCTTTGCTTAAACTCAAATTCTCTGAGTTTTTCATTCCTCAACTGAGCACTCAACCTATGCTTCAGCTTCATTGCAACATACACCACTTCACCTTCTTTTGCAGAATCCATCGACATCGTTGGTCTTCTTCACCTTTATGTAGCAGTTCTATTAGCACACTAAGATGTTGTTTCACCTCAAATATCTCCCTTTCAAATTGCTCATCTCTCAAATTTCTATGGATTACACTGAAAAATTTACTATCACCATCAGTAGTCATTGTCTTCCTTCCTTTATGAGATTCATGTTTCTCAGTGTGAGCTGCACTCAATCCTATGTAACAATTTTTCTTGTTACTCAATATGTCACTAAGATTTTCCATAACATAGCCCTCTAGTATCTCTCTGATTCTCTCCCTTATAACCTTATGTTGAGCACTCCTTGCTATTGTGGATTCCACACATATCTAGCTCACCTCTTTGAGAACCTCACTTGTCCTCCTTCCTTCCAACCTTTATAAACTAGAACAAGTTCTTTTCCACAATATCCAAGAACTTCCTTTTTCCTTTATTACAATCCTCTTGTTGTAACCATCATCACTACTACTTGTAATCAACCATTTCCTTCTCAAACTAGTTGAAAACAAAAAGACCAATTTACCTCTTGTCCGAAATCATTCGAACATGTACTACTGCAATCTTTCCAATTTTTTTTTCCCACTATTATTTTTCATATCTCCACTCTTCTACTGCCTTCGCAAAGTAGACATTCTCTATGTTTCCTTAAATAACTTCATTGATCTGATTCCAGAGAGCGTAACTATCTCTGATACCAATTGATAGTGACCCACCAGGTTTATTACCCACGAGTGCAGAGTTATAAATTGAATCTGTTGTATCTCCAATCTCAAGCTACTCTCAATTCCATTATACGGGCCCAATTCCCTCTGTTGTATCTCCAAGCTCAAGCTACTCTCAATTCCATTATATGGGCCCAATTCCCCCTATTTACAGAGTCTGGAGTACTATGTTTCTCACCTCAGAACTCATCTCACCCCTTTTGAAGTTCATAGGAACTTCATTTTCTCTTGCAGGTTCCCATCCCCTTACTAGCACCTCATTTTTGTTGTTCTAGTTTTTGTTGCAGGATCCTTTAATATTTCACCCAATCCATTAATTTTCCACGAGACCACAGGATGAAACCATGGTCTATTTTTCTCCTTTAATTCCCTCGAAGCCCCTAGTGCTAAGTTTCTTTCCTATCCACATGATCGTATACTGTGACCTAGCACTTATTCCCTTAAGCATTAACTCATTGGCGCTAATGACCGACATTGGATCTTCCAGTTTTGTTGCACCACTCATTCTGATGGCCATTTATCTATGCTCTTCAACAGATGGCTACCACGTATAGCAGTCCTCGGAGGTCGATACTTCATGCGCTTCTCAACAAACCAAATCTCTAGAAGGTCATAGTCTGCAATGAATTTGACTATTGATCTCACTAGTGATCAATGGTCATGATCTCTTTCACAATGATATCGTTAGAGGATGGATCACCATCGATCCAGATCATGGATCCAATATGGACCATTGATTCTCCTCTACGTATAATTCAAACTAATGACGTGGGTCATCAAGGAACCCTAAGCACTTTGGAACCTTTCTTCCACGTGTCGTACCCTTAGTGGACACATTTACATCAGCATGACGTATCTTGTCATCAAGACATCGGGACTTACAACACCTCTTATCAACCAAAAACTCCCATGGTGTGAGATGCATGATGACGAGGGTTGTTAATATTTTGTCCCAAAGATTTAATATCCACCATCCAATCCTTAACATTATTATAAAGGTAGAAATCATCAAGGGATGATGCGTGCGATGATATGGGCCATCAATATGCACTTGAGATCCAATATGAGTCGTTGATATGAATTCAAAGGTTTGCCACATAAAACATGTATCGTGGGACCTGATCTCCACATGTCACTTTTTTACTAGGATGCCATGTGTCCCTTATTTCGAGGATTTCACATGCATCATCTACCAAAAGGACTTTAACACATGTCATCTTCTATATGGACCATGTGTCACTCCCTCGGTGGAGTTCCTTACGTCAGCATGACGTTTTTCGTTGTCGACACCTAGAAACGTTTCATCCCTTCAACACTTTAGAACCTTTGTTGCCCGTGGTCCTCCGCAATGAGAACCATCGATATGGATCTATATCAAACAATCATGATTCTCCCTTAACTTCCACATGTATTTTAACTCCTCTTACGTTTTCATCCGTTGATCTAACTTTGTATTTGAAGGTCGAATCAGTTCCCATCATTGGACTATCGACACTTCTATAGAATCCTTATAACTTCAATCCAACGGTCAAGACTTAACTATGGGTCGATCCTACGGTTATAAATGATCCTTCCTTCGTGGTATAATTTGATGTGATTTGGATCGTTGATCCTTCCAGTGATCAACAATCAACGACTATTGTAGCTTATGTTGTGCAACCAACCTGTAACACTAGGATTTACCTGCACATAATCCCGCAACAAACACTCTGTGAGAGTCCAGTCTATACTTTGATATCCTATGTAGGAAGCACAAATAAAAGGGAGTACACAATCTCCACACTGACAAAGAGGATTAATAACCATAGGAATTCTTTTAATGAATCTCTGTATATAATTTACATAAGGCCTCCTCGCCCTTCTGGCCTGATTTACATTTAGTTGACCTATGATTTGTCTGTTGGCCAAACTCGGCTTCTTACACACTCAATTCCCATTTCTCACTATGTCTCTACACACACACACCTCCTAATTTCCCATAGGATTACAATTTTAAGCATGGAAGGTCAACTTCCAACCCATCAACAAATCCCCAAGATTGTGCAAATAACAACCATAATAGCACTCTCGTACTTTACAATTGATAAGGATCAAATGGAATGGAATCCTCCATACTTAGGATAATCTATCTAAACTCAACTAATTGCTCAATTAAGCTCTTACAATTCAAATAGGGAAAACAAACCCTATCCTTCTAGAATCCTACTAAAACATGAGAAATTACATTAATTTGAAGTTTCAAGGAACCCATTCCCTTAGTAAATGTAAATACCCCTAGGTCAATCAACATGGTTGACTTTGGAGGTGAAATGCTTCTGCATCATATTCATTTTGTTTCCCTTCATGAGTGAATAATTTATATGGTATGAGTGTTTTATGGAACTATGAAGACTTAAATATGAAGCCTTTGTCATTTTGTACTAGATGGAATTCAATGAATTTTACAATGTTATAAAAAGATAGTAGCTGCTCCAAAATCCAATTTTGAGCATTAAAAAAGGTGTTACATTAGCTTTAGTGATATTAAAAAATGCACGCTAGGACTATGTAAAGGTAATCCAAGTGAAATATAAATCATATAGTGTAATTATCCAACATTGTATACAAAATTTATGTGGTCGATTTTTCCTAGATGCCCACAATAAATTTTCTAAAACAAAAAAAAGCATGAGTTGACTTGTTTGACATGTTTTAACCAAAATGAAAACCCATGCCTCATTAAAGATACAAAATTTTATTTTTAAGTTTCTTAGTATGTCTTTTTATTTCCCCTAAGATTGTACGTCTCCATAATTTCAATTACATCCCAAATCCTTGCTATATAAAAATACAAAAAATATACCCTTATAACAGAGTACAAATCAAGTAATTGTTCTCAAAGAAAATGCATGTGAACCATATAAAAATGCATTATTGAGGTAAGGAAAATATGATATGATAATGTAATTAAGAATTCCTAACAATAACAACATGCCATATTGATGCAAGATCATACATAGCTATACAAGATATCTTGCATGCATTTGAATTCATAGATATGTGTGGGAGATTTAGAAGTACTCGCAGTTTAGATTTCAGAATTTGGGCATGCCTACTTTTCCCTAGGCTTGCAATTTTTAAGCTCTCAACATGCATTTTGAATTGTGGAAATAAGGATAATTTTGTTTCAAGAACGATAGAATGTAGAAATGGAGTACTGACACAAGATAAAAAAATAATTATAGATAGTTGAATGTGTAATTTGGATAATCTTTCAGAATGTGTTTTGGATCCTCAACTTGGGCTCGTTTGGCACTTTAGTGACGATTGTGTGCATTTTCTTTCAAGGTAAGAAAAACGTTAGAGGATAGTTTTGAAGGCAAATTGCACACATTTAGAGTTGATTCGAGGAAATGTAAGACATGGGTTTTGTGACCAAGATGGAAAATTACAAAACAATAAGGATATTGTGCCTATATCCTTCATGTGGATTATTTTGCATGCATTTTTGTCATGCTTCACAAACTTTGCACATTGTGTAAAAAGGAAGTATAATTTGGGTATTTTTCACAAAAACGACTTTTAAGAATCAATTTGAAAATATGGAAATGTAGAAAGGTGTGAAGTGCAAAAATACACATTATCCTATTTGACCAAGAAATAAAACTTAAGCATGAATTTGAGTGAAGCAAGGCAATATTTGTTAATTTTAGTGAAAAGTAAAAAAAAGTTGCTACTGTGGAAATTCTAATATATGGGTTTTGTTAGCAATGTGTTGACATGACTTGTGTGACCTTGATCAACAACAGGGGTTACCCCCAGTGAAAATTCCCAATTAGACATTGTTGAGCCCTCAACAACTTCCCTTAATTTTTAGCAAAAATAAAGGGACCCCCCATTGAATTTTGGAAATTACTGCCTTCTCTCATATTTGATTTTGTTTCTCCTGATTTGAAGGGATGGTCTCATGGTTTTCCTTTCTTGGTTGTTTGATTTTTCATGCTTCTTATCATCAATTCTTTTGGTTTTATCTTTCATGTGATGATGACTTGGTGATGTGATGTTGTTGGAATGAAGTCATTAGTAAAATTGCATGCATGCATGTAACTTAATGATCACGATTCTGTGACGAGATTCTTGCGTCACGAAAATTAGTTGTTTTCATCACATTTTTCTCGCATGCATAATGGTTGTGCCAATTCAGTCTATTTGTTTTCTGATCATTCAATATTGTTTAAAGGCTCATATGGACTTACTCAAAGTGATTTCATGCTTCTATTTGCTTAAATTTTGAGTTATCATAATGTTTCAACATTGTCGCCAAGATCTAGTTTTTAATGCATAAATGAGTTAACTCAACATTTTGGTGGATCAAAATAATTCAACAAAAATCTAAATTTAAAAAAATTTAATCCATGCCTTGAAAGAATATATGTTAATGAATGAGAACAAGCTGACGATTTTGAGTTTGAATAATGCATCAATTTTTACAAGCCTTAATTTTATTTTATTTTTCTTTTTTCGTAATTTTATACTTTTTGGCAAATCAAAACAATTAGAGTAAGGATTTATGTTATGTGATTTATTCTACATTTTATAAGGTTATATATTAATGTTTGGAAATGAACTGATGTAAGTAATTTTCCGAGGATCTTACTTTTAGTAAAAAAAAGATTTTGCATTGTTTTGCTTAGTGATGAATTTAATTATCTTTCTTTCAAGATGCTTATAACGAAGTTCATGTGAAAACGATAATCATTAAAGTGAATAGTGTTTTATCAAGCTTCTCAAATAAAGAGTATTGGAATAGTATCAACTACTCCTTGGTTGCATTAATGATTTTTTATGGTGATATGTAAGTAGTTATTTAAAGATTTCACAATGAAGCATTCATTCACTTTTACCATTATACAAACCTCTTGGCTCTCTTTGAATAATTTACCATAATAGGAGACCCCATTTATAAATTTATTTATACTACTAAATAATCATTCAATAATGTTATTTTTAGAATAATTTCTTTTGTATCAACCCATTGCCACTCTTTTTTTTTACTCAACACAACACACAAAGTAAGTGAAGGGATTTTAGAATCGATTACTCCATCACCAATTGTTCTACATCGAGGAGGATATCAACCCAATGCCACTTAATGACACATGAGACATGGAAAATAATATGGTGACTATGGAATCTTATAGTGGGTATTTTTTTAAATTTTTTAAGTTTGCTTTTGATATTTTCTAGTTTTCAAAACTATCCTACATGTGTCACTCATATTTGTTTATTTGATGGCTAACTCTCATTCTTTTCCACAGGCAGGTCTGCAGAGATATCGCTACCAAGATCGATGGAGATATTGCGCCACATATCATTAAAGGTATTCTGAGTTCACACAAGTAAGGTTACACCGGATCACGAAGATTAATACTAGGTTTTCGAGGTGATTGCCATGACACATTTGCTGTAAAAGGAAACCACTGAAATTTTGTTGATGGGAGCAACCAAATTACAGAAGAAAAGTTTGTTGAAGTAATAGGAGTCAAAAGAAAACATCAAATTGCAGCTTTGGCATGAAATATTAGGGCAGATCAGCTCGTATTAAATTCCCACGCGTGAATAAAAGGATAGAATGAAATGATATGTAGGGTTTTCAGTCACGGTTGAGTTCCAGACGAAGTCACAATTGTTTATCACAAGAATATTGCTATGGTTTTTCGCCACAAAATTGTAAGTACAAGTTACACCAAATTGAAAATGAAATACCTGATAATGAACTATGAAATCTGCCACGAGGGCTGCGAAGGAGAAATCTCATGAGATCGAGGTAATAAATGAAAAAGGTTATAGAAAAGATCGTCTTGTAAGCTCTCATGTGGTCACAGGGTTTATACCATGAAGGGCATAGTCCACATAGAGAATAATCATTGCCACCAGGCTGCAAAAGGTGCTACCATTAGAAATCAATTTGATTGCAAAGAACAGATTGGTGTAGAATAATCTCAGATTTTCAAATCTGCATTTTTTATCTTTTTATGAATTGATCTCAATTGAGATAGGATTTGATCTCAATTGAGATAGGATAGATGGATTAATTAGTTGTCATTTATGTAAATTAGATTAAGACACATTAAATTAAATATCTTAAATGATTAAGTCTCCTATTAAGGAGCAATTTTTTTTAGTGGTAAACCTAGTCCACATATTGGTTGGAAGTTACCATCCTCAATGAGAACAACTTTCTTTAGTGGCAAACTTAGCCCACATATTGGTTGGAAGTTACCATCTTAAATGAGAACAAGTCTAATTGGAACTTGTGATTGGGTAGTTATCCCGTGTTGCAGAAATTAAGAATATGTATGTCTGTCAGTAGACCTCTCACCATTTGGAATAGGAAACCCATCCAGATTTTAACCCATCTAGATTCTGGCCTGAAAACCATTTCTGGTTTGGAGTTTACCGATTGTAGCTCAGTCCATCGATGATGATTTTTTAATCTAAAGAATGAAATGCAACTAATATAATATGCATGCGTCCAGACATAACTAAGGTAATCATAAAGCAAACATAGAACTAGATGTGCTCTTGTCAATGGCCCGGGAAATAGTACACACATAGCATAGATAAGGATAAAAATAAATAACTACAAACCCAGAATAATCTAGCATATAAACAATCAATAACAATCATATGCCCACGGATTCATACAAATTTTCCTAGAAAACAAAAATAAGAATGCAACAAACACACATAATAATAGTCTATAGTACGAGATACATTCTTACACAACCCAAGTGTTGAGAGCAATGCAACAGAATATTCCACAATAATACAACACAAGGATCAGAGTTCTTCAAAAATAGCTTGGCCAAACAAGCTTCTCCTCATTAAAAATTTCAACAATAGTACATGAAAGCTCCAAGTGCCAAAGACCCTGACTTCAAATGCAATCCCCTTAATTATTGAGATTTTCCTTGAATCTTGACCTTTTGTCTTCCTCACTCTTGACCTTCCCATTAGAAAAATTTATCCTTATCCTCTAAGGCATGATGAGGGAATAATGAGAGTAGAACTTTTCATGATTTAATATATCATAATTTACATTTCAAATTTCAAATTTTAGCACTGGTGGGTCATCATGTATTTTGGCTCCATTTCACCTTATACAATGTGATGAAGAATCTGGCCACTGTGGGTCTCTCCTGACTCTATGCCTAGGGATTATCTATCATGAGAATTATACTCTATGCCTAGGGATTCTCTATCATGAGAATTATACTTTGTCTTCTTCCATTTGAGCTTAATTCCCTTTTTTTGTTCCTCTGTTGATGCTACAATTGTTTTTGTTGTTGTTGCTCTATTATTCTCTATTGTAGATTGCATTTGCGAAAGCATGGTTGCGTATTGGAGGACTCTTCTTGTCTCGATGTAGAACAATTGTATCTCTATAGTTTTCTTCATTTATATATTGCATATCTAGATTGTTGAGTATGATATTCTTCTGATGATGGTACCTAGTGCCATTTAACACAAGATAGATGAGTTGACATAGTACAATCTTGAAATACACTTTAAAAATATGCATTTTAACCTATAGTATTGAAAATTTAATTGAGTGATCATTTTAGATATCCTTCCTAAGTTTGGTTCCTGGTCCTTCTTATTTTGATAGAAGTATTGTGTTGTTCAAGCCTCTGGGATGTTGACAAGGTGCCAATGTTCAATCCTAAAAATTGTGAAAAATTGGTGAAGAATATCCAAAATATTGTAACTGTGAAGTTGTAGATCTCAACAATACTTTTCCAATGGTATAAGGAATGAACAAAACAAGTATAAGAGTAAACATTTATGGCCAAAATATGATTGATTGTTCGGTGAAAAAGATATCTGAGGACCCCTGATACATGGTGTGTCAGGGGTGAAAATGGATTCTCTGTTGACATGCCCTGTATCGGTGAGAAATAGAGATCTCGTTCTAGTGCATCGGTGATCAAATTGGGTCTCCCGGTGGTGTATCAATGGTTGAGGAAATTCTTTGAGGATGTTCTTGCATCGACATTAAAATCACATTTGATTATGGTTGTGTCAAAGTTTAAACCATGTTCCAAGATTTTTGTGTCATAGATCAAATATCATTTCAATGATTGGTGCAATAGTCATGGGATTGGGTCGAGTGGTCGCGCATTAGTTCAGTTCTAAGTTTAGAAATGAGTTTTATTATATTATATAAAAAAAAGGAGGTTTGATATTAAATTTTTTAAAAGAGGGGGGTATGGTCATAGATGTAAGCCCCCCTCCCAATCTTAATGTGCCCCCTCACCCAATTGAAAATTGATAAATCCCATTAAGAGGGGTAGAGAATGTATGGTTATGATCCCTTCCCATGACATCACCTGCAATTTATTTAAAAGAAACTTTTACATTATCTTACCTTACCAAAAACCTCGAAGCGCTTGAACCATAACGTGTCATGTCGAGTTTAAATCCTTGTTGTATAGCCGATGCATCGAAGATAAATCATTGTTTTATCTCCCACATGGTAGATTTCGATCTCGTTTCTACCCCCGATACATGGTGAATTTACATCCATGTTTTACCTCTAATACACGACATGAGATCGTGTTATGTTTTTTCGAGTCATGACTTTAGTTGTAAGAAGGGGGTGCATGTTTATACAAGGTTTATGGAGAGGATTTGGAAGTCTTTTAAAAACACATAAACGGAAAAGAAAGGAAGGGGGTGGTCGTGTGGCGCTATGGGCCCACCTCCTCCCATGTCAACTCTTGAATCCATGTGCCTTAACAAAGGCATTTAGGAAATCATGTAGAAGGAAAACCTTCATAAAACATGTTAATACAAAGAAAAGAACCCCCTTCTAATTATTAATTTTAAAATTTTGAATGAATTAAAATTGTTGATTAAGGTTGGTTGTCATTGATGTCAACCCTTGAAGAAAGTCTGGTAGCGAATTCCGGTAGCACAAAGGTTTGGGTAATGGACCCAAGGATGTTTCATGTATAATGGTATGAATTTTAATATATATTAAGGTAATACTATTCTATATCGATATTACATGTCATTCCATTTTCATTGGTATGTGGAACGTCACATAACTCCTCATGGTTAAAGAGTTATGGCCATGAGAAGTTGGAGAACCCAGGTTTGGGTAATGGACCCAAGTTTGTTTGATGGATAATGGTATGAGTTTTGATATATTTGTAGGTAATACTATTCTAGATGGATAGTACATGTCATTTTGTTTCTGGTAGTATGTGGAACATCACATAACTCCTCACGGTTTGAGAGTTATGGCCTTACGAAGTTGGAGGACCCTCATATGTCATCTAGAAGCCCCAAACGGTCAAAGTAGTCAAAGTGGTTTAAAAGATTTTAGAAGGTAAATAATAAAGTGAAGTGATGAGTGTACTATAATTAAAAGTGAATACAAAATAAATTGTTTAAATAATAAATTTAATGGAGAAATTAGAAGTGGATTAACCCTAAAATAAGGAAAGTGCGCAAAGTGACCTAGAAGATGCTTCTAAGGAAGCTACTTGGAGAGTATAAATAAGAGGCAAGGCTCTCTCATTTTATATCACACTTGAGCATATTGAATATATATAGGTGACTAAGGTAACCAAAGGATATCTAAGCCGAATTTCATAGGGAAGGTGAAGAAAAGAATGAAGGAATTCAATGGAGGATAAATTATTTTGATGACGCTTTCTAAGGTATGTTATTTACAGGTCATCTCACCTTTTCACAATAAAAAAATTTCTAGAATGATTCAGACCATGAAATTGATAGGCCATTGAGGAAACATATCCAAGTATCTATGGTAAAAATTTCATCTTGTGGGTCATTTTATTTTTGGATTTACACTCCGTGGAAAATAGGGTTTGTGGCTAGTCCTGAAACTAGCCTAAAATAGGTGTTTTGGGTAAAAACATCATAACTTCTTCATAACATATCCAAATTCAGTAAGACCAAATGTGTTGGTTATAGTACAATCTGTAGTATTCTTTGTAACATTTTTAGAACAATTCAACAAATATTCGGTGTTGGGCACACTCTACAAGGCCTCTCTCTAGAATAAGCCAGAATTTAGCAAGGTATGCCATCACTATTACATATAGGTTAAAAAATTGACGAACTATTACGATGATTGTGATAAAATCAATTTTTTTGTCAAAAAAAAAATTTAAAAATGAAATTTTACTGTTTTTTTTTTTAAATTAGTCCCGATAACGTCGGATTTCCAAGGTGCTCTAAGGTCGTCAGAAGTACGACGCCTAGTTTCGACACTTTAATATAGCAATTTGTAGGTCAACATAACGGTCATTGAATTTGAAATGGTCAACCTTAATTTAGGGTTATAGTCGTCAGAATTCCGACGATGACGAATCTATAAATTAGTTAATTCAAACCGAATTTCGACTAATTTGTTATAGTTGTGACATCTTTTACGTTTTATAGCTCTGCTAATCTTCGTTTTTATGTGAAGGTTTGCTTGTTGATTAAGAGATCGAACTGATCTTTGATATACAGAGCTTAGTTTTGTGATCATTGTTCAAGGCGTGCAAGAGGATTTTAGACTTTGAAGGTTAGTTAAATATTTTGTTTCTTTTATCTCCTTTAATATTTTATAACCTTATACGTTTATGTAGATTGTATGTCGTCTGTGAACATGTTAATTTTTCCATTCTTATATGTGACTTGATCTCTTGCCCTAGTTCTATTATTTCGTTTGATTATGTTACTTGGTTATGGTGAAGCTTTGAATCTTATGTGGTAAAATATATTGTATGGTTTGGTCTATTGCATTTCAAGAAGCGAATAGATCTAACACATCATCACTGAACTTTATAACATAATCGTCTCAATATTTTGGTTGTGGTGAAGAATGTGGAGATATTATGGACAAGGTGACGAGAGATGTTATTGCCCTTGCGCTAAATGCGGGAGCACAAAAGTCAGAAGAATTTTAATACAAAAAGTTGTAAGACATTGCAGAACCCATGGGCACGTTGAAGGTGGACCGAACGAATATCGTCCCTTGGTAAACTATATATTCATTATTTTATCTTTATATTGATTGTATTTATAAAATTTTATATTTTTTAAATATTTCTTATGTATTACACTAATTTTTCATGACTGTTTGTAATTATAAAGTCAGGTTGGCTCCCTAAGCGTCTGAACGCACCAAGTACTAGCAGAAATGATGTTGTACTACAAGGTGCCAAGGAATTTGGAGTGTCGAATATTGAACATCAAGTTAATGATCCTATGGAAGAAGATGACAATAATAACAATATAGTTGAAGACGATGGGACAAATGAATTGATCCAAGACTTGTTCGCTCGACCGGACAAGGATGATGATGAGGACATTGGTGATCTTGACGTACCTCTACTAGAGAAGGCATAAAAACCACTTTATGAAAGTTCAAAAGAAAATCTTCTTTCTGCTACATTATTGTTGGTGAACTTAAAGGTTTTGAATG
>SNQJ01S0011197.1:145907-179860 GCA_010110895.2 Picea sitchensis | reverse complement strand
GAGTAGTTGACACATGATTGGTACATACTTGGTACATGGTTGGATGCACTTTTTTATGGTACATGTTGATTACAGGTTGTTTGGTATAGGTTGGTGCATGGTTGATGCACTTGTTTATGGTACAGGTTGATTACAGGTTGAGGTACAGGTTGAGGCATGGTAATGCATGGTTCATGTTTATTGGTACAGGTTTACAGTGGTATATCTCATAGTGATAGTGTGACAGTGGTTCCATCATTCTACTTCTACTTCAGGGTGGTTGGACAGGGCAAGGACAGGTGGTTGTAGCCACCTTCCTGTTGTAGCCAGAGAACATAGAGGGTTGTAGCCTCCTTCTGGTTGTAGCCAGAGAATAGGGGAGTTGGAGTTTCCCTCAGGTTGTATCCTGAGAAACAAGGGGGTTTGAGCCTCCTTCCAGTTGCATCTAGAAAAAAGAGGAAGTTGGTGCTTCCAATGAATGTGATTCTTCAAGACATATAGGAAAAATCATTATGTGGTTTTATTCCGCTTTGGGTTTCCACGTAAAACACTTGTGTATTGTGTATGTGTATGATTGTTCATTTGTTCATTGCCTATTTACTCTGCAGTTATTGGATGATAATGCTACATTGATATAACACTTGGATTATATGGTTAAAAAATATTAAATTTCTCTATTACTGATTCACCCCCCTTCTCAGTAATCCAACAGTTTTTAAACATTTTTACATAATTTTTCCTTTTAAACAATTTTCAAGCAAAAAATATGCAGATGGGTGTGAAGTAAAAAATGTTAACCGCTACTTGATGTCTTTGAAAGGGATTTGGCTACAACTTAACATGATTTTGAAGGTTCATATCTTTCTCATGTGATGTCTGATTGGGGAATTGTTTTTTGCGATGTGGAGAGCACGGGGAGAGGATTCTAGTGAGATGACTTACCACTATTCAATGTTAAAAATATAATTCATGTACAGTTTGGCACTTTAGCATGTGCAAAGAGTTGTCTTCATTTTTTTCTCTTGATAAGTGAATAATTTAGATGGTATGTGCATTTTATAGAACTATGAAGAGTTAAATATGAGGCCTTTGTCATTTTGTACTAGATGGAATTTAATGAATGTTACAATGTTATAAAAAGACAACAATTGCTCCAAAATCGAATTGTGAACATTAAAAAAGGTGTTGCGTCAACTTTAGTGGGATTAACAAATGCATGCTAGGACTATGTAAAGGCAAGTCAAGTGAAATCATAAATCATAGAGTGTAATTATCCAACATTATATTCAAAAATGATGTGGTCGATTTTCCAAATGAATGTCTAGATGCCCGCAATAAATTTGCTAAAACAACAAAAAAACATGAGTTAACTTGTTTGACATGTTTGAACCAAAATAAACACCCATGACTCATTAAAGCTCCAAAAAAAATAAATTAAGTTTCTTAGTATGTATTTTTATTTCCCCTACCATTCTAAGTCTCCATAATTTCAATCCCATCCCAAGTCCCTGTTATGTAAAAATACAAATAATATTCCCTTATAACAAAGTACAAATCAACCTATAATGTTCCAAGAAATGCATTTGAACCATATAAAAATGCATTATTGAGGTAAGCCAAATGTTATATGATAATGTAATTAAGAATTCCTAATGGTAGCAACATGCCATATTGATGAAAGATCATACATGGCTATGCAAGATACCATGCATGCATTTGAATTCATAGATAGGTGTGGGAGATTTATAAGTACTTATAGTTTAGATTTCAGAATTTGACCATGCCTACTTTTCCCTAGGAGTGCAATTTTTAAGCTCTTGACACACATTTTGAATTGTGGAAATAAGGAAAATTTTGTTTCAAACATGATAGAACATAGAAATGGAGTAATGGCACAAGGTAAAAAATTCTCATAGATAGTTGAATGTGTAATTTGGATAATCTTTCAAAATGTGATTTGGATCCTCCACTTGGGCTTTATGGGAATTTTAATGATGATTGTGTGCATTTTCTTTCAACATCAAAAACAATTTTAGAGGCCAATTTTGAAGGCAGATTGCACACAGTTAGAGTTTATTTGAGGAAATGTAAGACATGGGTTTTGTGACCAAGATGAAAAATTACAAAACTATAAGAAGATTATCCTTATATCCTTCATGTGGAAGATTTGGCACGCCTTTTTTTAAAGATTCAAAAACTTTGCACATTGTGTAAAAAGCAGGGAGAATTTGAGTATTATTCACAAAAACAACTTTTAAGAATCAATTTGAAAATATGGAAATGTAGAAAGGTGAGAAGTGAAAAAAATACACATTATCCAATTTGAATCATTCAATTTGACCAAGAAATAAACCTTGAGCATGAATTTGAGTGAAGCCGAACAATCTTTGTTAATTTTAATGAAAAATAGAGAAGTTGTTGAATTGGAAGATTAGATGCAAGCAAAATGAGGTGACTTCGGAAATTATAATATATGGGTTTTGTTAGCAATGTGTTGACACAACATGTGTGACCTTGATCAACAACAAGGGTTACCCCTGGTAAAAATTCTCAATTAGACATTGTTGAGCCCTCAACAACTCCCCTTAATTTTTAGCAAAAATAAAGGGCCCCCATTGAATTTTGGAAATTAGTGCCTTCTCTTGTATTTGATTTTGTTTCTCCTGATTTGAAGGGATGGTTTGATGGTTTTCCTTTCTTGGTTGTTTAATTTTGCATGTTTCTTATTATTAGTTTTTTTTTTTTTTTATCTTTCATGGGATGATGACTTGGTGATGTGATGTTGTTGGAATGAAGTCATTACTAAAATTACATGCATGCATGTAACTTAATGATCATGATTCGGTGACGAGTTTGTTGCATCATGAAAATTAGTTGTTTTCATCACATTTTTCTCGCATGCATAATGGTTGTGCCAATTCAGTCTATTTTCTTTATGATCAGTCAATATTGTTTAAAGGATCATATGGACTTAATCAAAGTGATTTCATGCCTCTATTTGCTTAAATTTTGAGTTATCATAATGTTTAGACATTGTCATCAAGATCTGGTTTTTAATGCATAAATGAGTTGACGAGGCATTTTAGTGGATCGAAATAATTCAACTAAAAGCTAAATTAAAAAAAAAAAAAATCCACACCTTGGAAGAATATATGTTAATGAGTGGGAACAAGCTGACGATTTTCAATTTGAATAATGCATCAATTTTCACAAGCCTTAAACTTTTGTTTAATTTTTATTTTTATTTTTTATCGTAATTTTATACTTTTTGGAAAATCAAAACAATTAGATTAAGGATTTCCCATATGTGATTTATTTTGTGTCTTGAAAGGATGTATATTAATGTTTGGAAATGAGTTGATGATTTTTTATTTGAGCAAAAGCATTAATTTTTTGAAGTTGCTTTGCACTATTTTGCTTAGGGATGAATTTGATTATCCTTTTTTCAATATGCGTATTGAACTCATTGGAACTAATAAAAAAACTTTAAATGGCCAAAATTTTATACGTTAGTTAGAAATACATCACCAATATTTTTTAAAACAAGATTCATGTGAAATAGCTTGTCATTAAGGTTAGTAGTGTTTTATGTATGTATCAACTATTCCTTGGTTGCATTAATTATATAATGGTGATATCTAAGTAGTTGTTTAAAGATTTCATAATATTTTTAAAACAAGATTCATGTGAAATAGCTAGTCATTAAGGTTAGTAGTATTTTATGTATGTATCAACTATTCCTTGATTGCATTAATTATTTAATGGTGGTATCTAAATAGTTGTTTAAAGATTTCATAATAAAACATTCATTCACTTTTACCATTATACAAACCTATTGGCTCCTTTTGAATAATTAACCATAATAAGAGATCTCATTTGTAGATTTATTTATACTACTCAATAATCATTCAATAATGTTATTTTTAGAATAATTCATTTTATGTTTCTCTTGAAAGATAATTCTTTAGTAAATCCTATCAAATGAGGCAAAGGTTGAAAAGTGTGTTGGGTTCCATGATGTAAATTTCAAAAATGTGTCTCTCCCGTTTTCTAAATCTGTCTCTGTTTCTATCATTGAGTCACCATTTCAAAGTATATCTTTAAATTATAATCACTACATAAACAATTAAATATAACCCATTACCACTTAATGAAACATGACACATAAAAAATAATATGGTCACTATGAAATCTTATAAATTATAATCACTACATAAACAATTAAATATAAACCATTACCATAATGACACATGGAAAATAATATGGTGACCATGGAATCTTAGAGCGGGTATTTCTTTTAATTTGTCAGTTCTAGCATGACAACAATGAATGCCTAATTGCATCGACGTAACATTGTAAAAAATAGCAATTTGTGTGAACTATATTTTTAATGACAGGATCATAATATTTGAAAAAATATGAAGTTCAAAGGAAAATGAAATGTATATTGTATGAAAATAAATGATAGAAATGGCATACAATGAATTTATTTTATTTTATTTTTGTCTATAATTGAAATTGAAATTGAAATTGGTCTTTTCTCTTAAAAGGAATTGTGAGATGGAGATGGTTGTATGGATCCACACTTATTTTATGTTTGTTTATAATTGAAATTGGTTTTTTTCTCTTAAAAGGAATTGTGAGATGGAGATGGATGTATGCCTGAATCAAATTTGAAGGGAAGGGTTATATTTCAAACTGAAAGATTAATTTTATTGTAACCCTTCTAAATTGGCATGTTAAAATAAATTATTCTTTTCATATGAAAATGAAAAACAATTAAAATTTATCCCATAAAATAACTATTTTATAACCCATTCATTATAAATAAATAAAATAACTCTTAACTTACTAGCATACCCTGGAAGCAGGGGAAAGTAAACACCAAAGTGAATTGGGGTGGTTATGTTGTTTAAAGACCATGAGATTTTTGTTTTTGGGGAGGATTCAAAGTGATGTAGTCATAGATAGTCATTGTTCAAAGTTTTGGACCAGTTATTTAAATCCCCATTCTCAGTTGTAGGTACATCTAATGCATCTAATAAAGCCTATACAACATTTGTGTGAGATTGGGTGAATCAACATATTTGGACCTACAACAATAGAAGAAACAAATTGATCATGAGAAAAAAAAATGATTTATTTATATAACACTTCATGCCACCATGGTGGTCATTGGGGTCAATGAAGGGCACAAAACAACATCGATTAGACTAATTGCAAGCTTCATTTGTGACAATCCAATTTGATCAATTTAAGAAAATGATAAGTGTTGAATGAAAATGCATCAAATGGGTAGGAGGGAGGAAGAAACAAATCATTATTCCAGCTAATCACAACTTCAAACATGGTATTTTTTTATGCAATATCATAATTAAGATTGTAAAAATTGGAAGAAATCACCACTGCATCCAAACACATTAAGACGAAATGTAAGAAGCGAGTGTGGACCACCCAAGCCATGGTGAATCTGTTAATCATTTGATCCAAATCCTACATATAATGACCCATAAGAGAACAACCCCTAGTTTGTAAAGACTTGCAAGAAAACTTGGTGTATTCCCATAATTTAGGTAGATCCTTTTCCCTCAGGTGGATCGAGCACTAGAAGACATTTGCATAAAATTGAAAACTAGATTCATGCATTGGAAGATATATTTGGATAACATTTAAAACTAGATTCATGCATTGTTGGCATATAAAATGTTGTGGTGTAAAGGAAAGTCGACATTCCGTTGGATACAAGTTTCGTGTTCCATCCACTCACTAGAAACAATGACACTCTTGGTGTAGCTGATAATTGGGCCAGAAATCATTTGAATCTCATGCTGGGAGAATGAAAGTAATTATTCAGGCTAAAGACCCTTGGGATTCTTGTGCCTTGGTGCCTGTAATGTTCCGAGTTACTTTTAATGTTGTAATTGAACCTAGTGATGCCATACCATAAATAAATGTTTATCCCCAAAGCAAGTAACATTATTATAAGCGTCTAATTCATATTCATAGATTTATGAAATGAGGAAAGTTATAGGTATTGATAAATGGACCTAGAAAATAACAATTTCCCATCCACACACAACCAACAATATATTGAATAGAATGAAATAGTCCATGTCGTATACTCAATGTTATGCCCTTCCCCATGAGTTTGCAATTCATTCTTTCTGATGTTCCATTCCATCAACAACTGAATCAAATCTAGGAGTTAAACGTATTAATGTTTTTTCAACTATCTTATGATCCACCAAGATTTCTCCATTAGCCCTTACTTGATTTACAATTCTCATAACATGGGTAAAAAATTATTGCATGGACTTTGACTCTTCCATTAAAAAATATTCAAATTCATTTCCTTAGCAATTTAAGTCTAACGACCTTGAACTTATTTGTTCCTTGATATACATTGTAGGATATTCAAATCTTACTTCGACTTCGTTTCTACAATTCTTCGGAAAATCAACTCACTTGTTGAATGTAAAAGAGTGCCTTGGAGTCCTTTTTCTTGTTCCCTTTCCATGGATTTTTCCGAGTTTGCATCCATGTATTGTAAAACGAGGGATTTGATATCAAGTAAGGTTGATGTTACCCTTGTCGATAGTTATGGTTCCTTCAAATTTGAGTTTTCCACATTCTAAAATTTGTCGAACTTGCACTGCAAACATGCGTCTTAAAGATCTTTGGATATATTGTAAACTATTGAAATGATGTCACTTATTTAAATATATATCTACTAACTCTTGATAACTTGTTGCTTTGATACCAATTGAAGGCTTATAACAAAATTGTGTAACAAAACACAGAGTATCAAATAAAAAACAAAATTGAGAATTCAAATATGTGTTGTTGCACCTAAATTAACTATTGTTTTAGTTCTAATATATTCTTGTTCATATATTCAAAATTTTGTAATTATAATAATATATTGATTATAATTTCATTATTAACTATTATTATTATTATTATATGAATTATAATAAATTTTTAATAATTATTATAATTAATAAAATATGAATTATATAGTAAGTATTTAATAATAAAAGTGTGATTATTTAATCGGATTTGCATCAAATCAACAAACGACCAAGTCCAAGCAATCTTTCCTTTTAATTGAAAAACTCAAAATATAAATTGAGGTACGTGTAATGCACCTTAAAACTACACGGAGGAGCTGCAAACCAAAGTTAACTCTGCCCAAGCTCCACAATATAAATCGAATGGAAATATAAATTATTCCTTTTGTATTGCAGAAAAAAAACATACATGAAACTAAAGTTAAATCTAAACTAAGTCGACAACTCCCAACAAATAAGAAACAACCAATGGATACCTAATAGTGAGCTCTTAACTAAGAGAAGACACCATTAAACACTGGAAAAAAAAAATTATCTCTTAAAAAATAATTAATATAGAAATATGGTGCATTTTTCCAAAATCTTTTCTACAACAGACGAAATTCATAACCTTGTAACCCCTTTGTAGATTGAGCTACACGGCTTGATGTTTGCATCAGGATGAAGAGACTCCATGCTGACTTGTTACATTTCCATTATGGAAGTATGTATACTACCTTGGAACATTACATACAATTGGAAACTAGCGAATTAGGGCTAATAAATAAATCAAGAAATCCAAATGAAATTTCCATACTACTTTCACAAATCCATAGGTCTCTCTCCTCTAAAAAAAATTCCATTCAAGCACTTATAAATACATAGTATATTCCATTCAAGCACTTATAAATACATAGTAAAACAATATATTTATCTTGGGAATATGAGACACTTGCAAATGTGAAGTACTCACAATATTTAAGTACTCACAAAATTAACACCCTACGAAGAGTTATTTCACATGTTCGCCAAAGAGACCCTGTCAAAATAGCTCCATAATTCTTCAACATCCTCCCATGACGTCGAATCTCTTCCTCTTGGATGACAATACTAGTCTTGGTAGGGATTTCATATGCTGAAACGATACAATCCATAGATTCGTAGGGAATCAAAAGGGGATACTAGTCCTACTTAACTTATTATAAGTAGGGTTTTTATGTTAACTCGTCCCAGATTGACCTCCTGAGTATTATGTTTAGACATGACAGGGTGGCTATAGGGGGTCTCGTCCACAAGCTTCACTTCACAATTTAATTTCAAGTTTCACTTCCCACAAGCTTCACTTCACAATTTAATTTCAAGTTTCACTTCGGGTGTGGTGGTGACCAACATTGCAATCTATTTAGCAGTGTGGAGTCGGTAAAGGAGGAGCAGTGTGGAGTCAGTGAGCTTCACTTCATAATTTATTTTCAAGTTTCACTTCCGGTGCAACCATGACCAGCATTGCAATTTATCTAGAAGTGTGGAGTGGGTGAAAGAAAACAACGGTAGAGTCGGTGAAGGAGAATTTAGGTGGAGATAAAAGATTGGTTGATTTTTTATTAACAGATGGCACCTTCCTATAAGATTTGGACAGACAACGAAGGCTCTGAGGAAAACCTCCCCTTAAAAACACCTTCAATGTAATTATTCTCCAAACATAACTTATTAATTAAAAATTCAAAGAATTTGGAACAGCTTCAATTTTTGTTAATTAAATACATATAATGCATTACTCAAAAATTTTGGAGATTACAAAATTGAATGAAGTATCATGATACTTTAACTTGTACCATCTAATGAAAGACGTCAATGTGCCTTCATTCCTCTCCAAGTTTCATAAATTGTGTTCCAATCTACCTCATGCAATTCCTAAGGTGTTGATAAAGACAAAAACATTAAAGTGTCTAACGTTTCTAGACCAAGTATAGATCTATCATCATTTTTTATACGATTCAACTTAGAAAAACCTCTTTCACAACAAGCGGTTCTAGCAGAAAGAGTAAGAACAATTTGCCACAATTTCATTAAATTTGGGTAAGACTCACACCACTCAGGTTCTCCTCTACATTGTTCCCATGTTGCAACCATGTTTTTCCTTGGATATGCCTGATGTAGAGTAATAGTAAAGCTTTCCATTTCACCTTCACATTTTTCTGTATCAATTATTGGTGAGTCTCCAATATCAAATTTTTCACATATTCGTCTCAACCATCGTTTTGTTTCAGAGTCTCTTTCATTCTCTTCTTCAAAGTAAGAACGAGGACTGAATAATTTTACTGCATTGAATACTGGAAAATCTGTAAACCTGTCATTGAGACAATCAATCAACTTTTGGACAAATGATTTACCCAAGTGAACACAATATTCCATATTACCTGACCCAAGTGAATTAGGTATAGGTTCAAATCTTAACATATGCACATGTGAAGCACCTGTATTATCAATAAACTCCAATTTTCCATGTTCTGATTTCTTCAAAAAATATGAAACATGTTGAGAAGCTTCTCCAAACATATCTCGCAAGAATCTTCTACGAAGAAGTTCAATGAGCACATCTAATTGCATACCAATAGATGTTATACCAATATGTTCCTATTGAAATCTTTGACTTAGCTTATTTAGTTCAATTAGAACATTTGTCGGCAAATGAATACAAAACCGAACTTGAAATGTTGTTCCCATTTCATACATCTTTTTGTTATCATGTTTCCATTATTGTAATAATGCTGACATAATTTTGACAAGCATGTTCATCACATGTCCCCTAGAAAGCCATCAAATTTGATGAATTTGAAGTACCTGTAACTTATCAATTTGAAATAAGTCCATTAAAATTTTGAGTTCTCCATGCCTCTTTTCAAATTTTCCCAACCAATAATATACTTTATTGGCCAACTTATCGATATAATTAAATTCAGGAAAACAATTTGTAGCATCAGTTATGGCTAGTGCCTCACGATGTGCTATACAATGAATGCATAACAAATGAGGCACTTCACGAAGCAACTTGGAAGCCAAACCTTCATGAATACCCCTCATAGATGAATCTCCATCTGAACCAAATGCCACCATTTTATGTTTTGATAAATCCATTTCATTTAATAATCCTGACAGGGATTCATACATTGATTGTGCAGTACTGTCTTTGATTTTTAGAAGACGAATAAATTGTGTTGCATGTGTCCCTCTTCCACCATCCATTAGATATGTAATATATACAATAAGTTGTTGTGCCATTGTTTTATCTATGCTTTCATCCACTAGGACTCGAGCAAATTTCTCCCTTCAATATTTTCCAGTAAACCATTTTGTTGCAAGTAAAAACTCTTTTCCAGATGTAATATTAGTATATGAGGAGTATTCATTGGTTAAAGGCACATTGGGTGTTCCCTTGTACCTATGCAAGTTTCACAAGTCTTTATACAATTCTAAAGGTAAATCTTTTATAGCCACAAAATACACAGTTTCCATCACACTGATTATTCTGGATTTCTCAATATCAAGCATGAGTTCAACATGTTTTGTGATAGGTAAACATGATTTCCTTGATTCACTTTCCAACAGTTGAACTGAAAGTTTATGAGCCTCAACATAAACATTTAACCCACCTAATTGGATTGTACTACTACCTTCTCTTTCATATGGCGTATCTCCTTTGAATTTGACACACCATGAACACTTGATGCGCTCTTCACCATTTGAACCTATTATAGGATATGCCCATTTGTATATTATTTTTCATTCATATTTAAATGTTCTTTTAGGAGCTACCCCCTTGCCTTTCTTTTTTGGAATACCTTCCTCTTCAATATTAATATCATCCTCAAAATCAACATTTTCTTCAATATTTGTATCATATTGCTTCAATTTAAATGCATCAACAAATGTTATTTGTCTTCCATGTTTTTTAGGTTTGTCAATTCTAGACATTTCTTCTTGATAAATTCCTTGTTTTTATATAGAAAGAAAAAATCATTAGAAATAGATGAAAAAATATTATATTATATGATAATAATAGAGAGTTCAATTATTATTAAAAATAGAATTCATATAACAAAAGTGAAATTGTTACATAACTAAAGTAAAATTGTCATTAATCTAAATTCTTGTCAATAATTATAGTAAAGTATTGTAATTCACTCATTATATAAATTTTGCATTATGATGAAATTTTGTTTATATTTATCAATTATATAAAGAAAATATTAAATCATAATAAATTATATAACATTTATTTATTCTATTATTAACTAATAAATATATTTTCAAATAATTTAACTTTAAAATTTATTTTCTTTATTAAAATTTATAAATTAATATTAATTTTAAAAAACTATGATGTAATCATCAATATCATTATAAAATATAAAAGATAATAAATAACTTATATAGTAAATACTTACTTCAATCTAATCAAATATTTCGTAATGTGCATTGCAAAAGCATCATTTATAATTAAATTATGTTTATATATATTAAACTTAGTTAACACAAATTGGTTATTTTTTCTTATAAATTATAAATTTATTATTATTGTTATTTTATAAATTCAACTATAAAATACCTACCTAGTACCAATACCTACTCTAGGTGATGATTACATTAAAATTGAAGGATGTGTTTTTCCTAATTAAATTTCAATGTATTATTACTTTACATAGATGTTGCAATTATAAAAAACATTGTTTCCACAACTATTTTCAGCTAACACATTACACTATTAGTTTAAACATAAAACTATAAATTATTTCATTAATATTTGTAAAAATTATTTATTCAATCTTTAAATTTTAATACCAAACATCAATATTAAATCACCATGTCCGTAGATGTTAAGCATCATATTGATTATTAAGGAAATGTATGCACATGAGAGTTTCTAAATTAAGAAATTATTATGTCACAAAGAATATCATTATATTCAATAATCTATCTTAAAATTCATCATTATAATGATTTACCAATTACAAAATAAACATTATAATTAACAAATTTTTCAATTTTTAACATTCTTACCAATTCCATTATATATTTATCTACACTAATCTAGATGAAATTTAACTTACAATTAAAACATTCTAATTAGATTCCATAATAACATACTCAAATTATTTTCCAAATTTAATTTTATTAGATCTTCATAGAAATTGTACATATATATAATATCTTTCTCAATTCTTTTATTATTAATTGCAACTTTTCTTTAATTTAATTTACTTAACAAGAAAATTGCACACAATAATAATTCAACTAAATGTTTTTTTCTTCTTTTTATCTAGTAAAGTTAAACATTTATAATTGTTAGTTGAATTGATTTCTTATAATTATATAATTAATTAACTAAAACTAAAAGAAATATAAATTAATAACCAACTAAAACTAAAAGAAACACAATTAATAATCAACTAACACTAAAATAAACATATTAATATGCAAGCTATAAACATTGGCAATTGATTAAAATAAATTAAATTAATAAAATACTCACTAGTGCTTGATGATAGGAAGAATAAACTCTCAATCTATTTGTGGAGAAGAAATGAGGGGTGGAAATTCTCTCTAAGTGACAACCCAAAATTTCAAATCAATTTTAACATTGATAAAATAATACAATTTGATAATAACCTTTTACACATGAAATAGACAAGTACTAACCAACATTTTTTGATAATTTAAAATAAATCATAATTAATCAACTAAAATTAAAAAATATATAAATTAATAATCAATAAAAAAAAATATACAAATTAATAATCAACTAAAATTAAAAAAAAAAATAATTAATAATCAAAAAAACTAAAATAAACATATTAATATTAATATACAGAATACAAATATTCTATTTCTAAAAGTATGTTATATCTCATTTAACTTGACTACTAAAAGTATTTTATATCTCATTTAACTTGACTACTAAAAATATTTTATATTTCATTTATTAGTTGCCCATTACCGACATAATTTATTCCATCATGAACTCAACATTATCATACAAAATTATATTTTATATCTCATTTATTAGGTGCTCATTATAGACAGAATTTATTCAATCATAAACTCAAATTTACTCAGACCTAGATTCAAACTCAGTTCCGATACCAATTTGATATCCTCTAATGTAAACGGGGGAATTGCTAATCGGTATTTATGATTGATACGGAGTGGATTTGTTCAAGAACCCACAAACAAGTGATCCCAAACATAGGTTTAGAAACAAAAAAGGTAAATCAGAAGGTTCAGTAAGAGTTGTTCACAGGAGCAAGAGCCACCATACACAACACTACGTTTTTATTGGTGGTTCTTCTACGGAGTTCTCCAATGCCTAGGTAATAGTTCGGTCTTATATATGATATTTTTATTTTTATCGGGTAACATATATTGGGACAGCTTGTAATAGTTCGGTCTTATATATGATATTTTCACTTATATCGGATAACATATATTGGGACAGTTTTTGAATACAAATATACATCTTCTTAAAACGAACACGATGATACTGCACAAGAAATAATATTGTGGAAAATAAAAGAGTCGGCTAGATTTTCAATACAATAGAACAAAGATAAACCTACAACAAAACAAAGATCTAGAACTTGGGAAGGGTTGTCTTGACAAAAAAAATTGACTTACAGTGTGTAGTAATATATGTCTCAATTTCGAATTCACAAGTGTTTAGAGAATTCACTTCCAATTCACTACACTCACTCGTTGCTAGTGGTGTTTAGAAAATCAACTATTTGATATTTCAT
The DNA here is from genome assembly GCA_010110895.2 of Picea sitchensis. Taxonomy (NCBI): domain Eukaryota; kingdom Viridiplantae; phylum Streptophyta; class Pinopsida; order Pinales; family Pinaceae; genus Picea; species Picea sitchensis. The sequence continues at coordinate 166,260 of SNQJ01S0011197.1, read as the reverse complement.
CTCTCTGAGTTTAATAAATAGAATATGCATGCATGAGCTCCATAAAAATAGAATTGTATTATAGATAAATATAACAATTTTTTTATTGAACTGACTTGACATATGAAAAATTGGTAATATTCTTTTTTTTATTACTAAGATATAGAGAAAAAGATTCTTAACATTCTTTTTTTATTACTAAGATATAGGGAAATTGGAAATGACTAATAAATTAAAAAACTTATAAAAACAATAAAAAAATAAAAATTAGAACTTATAAAGGAAATTTATAAGTTTATAATTCATAGAGCAATAAAAACAATAAAAAGTGAATATATTAAAAAAAATACCTTTGATCTTTAAATGGAAAAATATGAAATAATTTCTATTTCAAATTTGACAAGCAACCTTTTTATATTAATTTTTATTTACATTGAAAATAAATTTAAACCCTTCTATAAAGAGCTACAAGGTTCTTGAAGGACAATAAAAACCTCAATTTTAATCCCTGGTTGTATGGATCCACACACAGGGATGGTCACCTCTTATACCATTGTGAGTTCACATTTGATCTTTTCCTAGTTTTCAAAAGAAGTGTGTTATAGGTGGCACTCATATATTTTTATTTGATGGCTAACTCTCATTCTTTTTCACGCGCAGGTTTGCAGAGATCGCTACCAAGATCGATGGAGATAGTGTGCCACATATCATTAAAGGTATATCGAGATCGCTGAAGTAAGGTTACACCGGATCGTGAAGATTAATACTAGGTTTTGGAGGTGATTTCCATGACACTTTTGTTGTAAAATTAAACCACTGAAATGTTGTTGATGAATGCCACAAATTTACAGAAGAAAAGTTCGTCAAAGTAATCACTGAATATGAGTCAAAAGAAAACATCAAATTGCAGCTTTGGCATGAAAGATCGGGGCAGATCAGCTCGTATTAAATTCCCGGGCATGAATAAAAGGATAAAAGCAACTGATACATAGGGTTTTCAGTCATGGTTGAGTTCCAGAAGAAATTATAATTGTTTGTCACAAGAATATTGCCATGGTTTTTTGCCACAAAATTGCAAGTACAAGTTGCACCAAATTGAAATACCTGAGAATGAGCTATGAAATCTGCCACGAAGGTTATGAAGGAGGAACCTCACGAGATTGAGGTAAATAAATGCAAAAGGTTATAGAAAATATCATCGTGTAATGTGGAGATTACGTTTGCATTAGTAAAGGAAATACTGCGAGTAACACACCAAAGCACTGGTCACCGGGACATCGGTCCACCGGACCATTGATATATAAAGGAGGAAAGGTTCGTGGAGTTAGGGTTTTGCTAGTCACCGGGACATTGGTCCACCGGACCATTGATATATAAAGGAGGAAAGGTTTGTGGAGCTAAGGTTTTGGAATGAAACACCATTTTTTTCCACAGAAAATTGCACTTATATAATATATAAAGTTTACATTTGAGAATTTCACTTATATAATATATAAAGTTTACATTCGAGAACCTGGATACAAAGGAGATTATCTGATCATCTCCATTGTTCACAGGGGAAAATACATTACATCTAGTTGGAGAAGGGAAGTTGTGCGTAATAAAAAAAAACCTCCCAACAAAACCAAAACAAAAAACCAATGTGCCTACAAGAGACTCATAACTAGACACCAATGATAAAAAAGAGACAGATAGTCTAGGTAGTAGAAAATGTTACCTTCTTGTAAGAACATAAATTTTTTTGAGAGAGAATCTGTGTATTTATTGTACTCTCTGAAGACTTGGGTAAAACAAAGAATCCTAAAGCCTTTCGCCAATGCTTTAACCCTATCTTTCCAACAATGTAAATTGAGGATCTAAAGTTTCCCTCTGTGATTCAACCAATCGATGACGATTCTCGAGTCTCTGAAAACTTGTAGATCCTGGATATGTAATCGAGAGGCTAAAGTAAGAAGGGCCCAAACTCCCAAAATCTCGTCTCTATTGTTTGTACCTGATCCACAGTTCAGAGTCCATATGAATTATGTATGTGCATCAGTCTTAATAACACCGCCAACACCACTTTTCATCCCACTCTCCTAAGCAACACCATCAAACCACCTGATTGTTGTTCCCCCATCAAGCACTAGAGGAGGGCGAGATAAATAGACTGGAAGGCTACTTGTCCGAGGTAAATCTAAGCTGCCAAGAATCCTATGTAAAACCAGATTTGAGGAGGGTCGTCCAGAGTCAAAAAGTACCCTATTTCTCTCTAGCCAGATATTCCAACAAAAAATGACTAGTAAATGAGGAAGGGAGGTACAAGAATTGGACTAGTCTAGAAACCTAGCCTAAAGTGTGGCTCCCCTCCAACTAAAGTTTAAGTTAAGAGAAAGAGTCATATGTAGCCAAGCTTGTTGAGTGAATCTACAGTCAATCATGATGTGTAATGTCGACTCTGCCTCCTGTGAGCAAAGACCACAAAATCTTGGCCTAGAATAGCCCCTACGTTGTAGGTTGTCCCGGGTTAGGATCCTTTCTTCCATCAAGAGCCATGTAAAAAAATTTACCTTTGTCCCCAGATCCCAAGTCCAAAGTCTTTGATACCACCATCTGTTGTTCTATAACCAGTGTCTATTAGCTAAGGAAAAATATGCATTACTTGCAGAAATGATGTTTGATCGGTCACCCCCAATCCAAATAATATAATCAAGTCTATCAGTCAATTATATGCCCGAGGCCAGCAAAGCTCTGCAATAACAATCCCATTCCACAACTTCATTACCTAAGAACCCCAACACTTCACTAGATTTCCACTAAGCCAATACGACCCATGTCATGTCAATACCTCTAGCCTGATATAAATAATGTATACCTTCTCGCTTTAGAGTTGTAATCAGGGAGGGAGATAACCAAGAATCAGTATTAAGGCCTAAGATCATATCCTCACCAATGTGAATTGAATGGCCCGACCCAGGATTCTACGCCAACCACTGGGTGATTACCTCCACTGACTTGACCAGACTACGCCAAAAGATCGAAACATTATGAGACAACTTTGAAGTGGATCTCAACCAGGCCACAATAGTAGTAGAAGGGAGATACTTATGCAATAACACTATGTGCCAAAGGTCGTCTTTCATCAAGCATCGCAACAAGGTATTCACTTTTAGGGCTCTGCTAAACAAGGGTAAATTCTTAATCCCCCAACCATCTTGTGGTTTTGGTTTGGCAATAAACTCCCAATTATAGAGATGGATCTAATCCTTTGCCCCACTCCCTGACCACAAGAAGTTGAACATCAATTGTCTAATTCTAGTAAGCATCAAGTTTGGAATAATAGCTACCATCAACCAGTAGACTAGCAAACTTTCTAACACAAACTTGACCAAAATATACCTTCCTCCCAAAGAGATTCAGCGGTGGCACCAGAGCCCAATCCACTTCTCATACTTATGGATGAGCCAACGCCAATCTTCAACTCTATAATTTTTAGGTTTAAGAAAAAACCCCAGGTACCTAAACCCTTCCGAGAGTTCCACAAACTTAAAAGGAAAGAGAGAACTCAACGACAATAACTCTGCCTCTGATAAGCTAGAAAAGTGGAAGGTAGACTTAAGAGGATTTATAAGGAGTCCATAGGCTCAACAAAAGGTTGTTGTTAAGGAATCAATGACCTTCCATTCACTTAAACTAGCTTTCTTCATAATGAGAACATCATCCACAAAGAAGAAATTGAGAATCTTCAGGGAACGTGAAATCTTAATACTTGTAATATCCCCATCTGTTTGAGCCTTTTTTGGTAGAAGACAGAGGCCTTCCATAACTAAAATAAATAGAAATGGTGATAAGGGGAAACCTTTCCTGAGGCCACGCCCACTCTGGAAAAAAGGGGTAGGACCACCATTGATCAATAAAGAGAAACTAGTAGAAGCAACACATCACATCATCCAGTTTGTAAATATAAGGCCAAATGCAGTCTCAAGAAGGAGCAATCTAAGAAAATCCCAGTTAACACAATCATAAGCCTTCTTCAGGTCAAGTTTGAGAACGATATAGTTCCCTAGAGAGGATCAGTTTAAGTTTGTTTGCTATGACTTTAGCAATAATCTTGTATGCCAAGTTGCACAGTGCAATAGGTCTGAAGTCCCCAAAAGTAGTTGGCATGCTCACCTTCGGAATGAGAGCTAAAAATGTAGAGTTTAAGGATCTTCCCATAGTTCCCTCCCTCCTAGACTCCTCCACAACCTCAAGTAGGTAGTCCCCTACCAGATCATAGAAGTGGAGGAAGAATTCTACTGTCCACCCGTCCAGTCCAGGACTTTTGTCCTTGGAAAAACCCTTAAGAAATCCATGAATTTCTTCTTTTGTGCAAGACCCTTCTATGGCTAAACGGTCTAACTCCTCAATGAAACAAGAAAAAAGTTGTGTTGTGCTCACCTGCTCCAAAATCGAGTTGTGTCATGCGTCTGAGTAGGAAAATTTAAAATGTTTGACCACTTCAGTTAACAAAGCCTTATGTCCCAAGTGAATGATGTCATTTTCATCCTTGATTTCCCATATAGCTTTGCGGTTTCATCTATGGTTTTCAAATTGATGAAAAAAATTGGTGTTTCGATCACCTTTCTGTAGCCAAGTTGCTCTACTTCTTTGTCTCCACAATTCCTCCTCTGCCAGGAGAATCTTACTACGTTTTTTCTCAAGTAGTTTAACTTGAACATCGGTGTCCTCTGAATCCAACCTTGGAGCCTTTGTAAGATAAATATTCCTTATCTTATGTAACATCCCCAGCCACCAACAGACTGGACAATGCTACCACGCGGAAATACATACATACATAGATATATCTAACATGCATTTTAATCGAAATAAAACACATAATACAGAGTTATTGCTACCATACATATTCAAATGTAATAGACAGTAATTCATATATGCAACAGAATACATGATAACATTCAAGCATCATAGATATGCATAACATACAAATTAAGCACATTAATAATATTTATATTTTCAACTGGAGTAACACCACCAACTACGTGCAAACCTTCCACAAACCTCCCATCCTTAGACCACGCTNACAGAATACATGATAACATTCAAGCATCATAGATATGCATAACATACAAATTAAGCACATTAATAATATTTATATTTTCAACTGGAGTAACACCACCAACTACGTGCAAACCTTCCACAAACCTCCCATCCTTAGACCACGCTACTCATCAGTGGGTCACCACCGAGCTGGGACTAAGCTTCACCCAGGGAAAGGGAATCCTAGACTAGGTTGAGGTTACAGGAAAACTGCACAGTGCAACCGGAAGGATTCTCTCTAGGAGCCTTCTTACGCTCACTACTCACACACTCTCATTCCCCACATGTTTGTTGCACTCGGGAGTATACACCTTCACTGTCACACAATCCATCGGCTGCTTCACCTCCCTCCCAGGGTCTCGGCAATAAGTCAGATCAGGAATTCTCAGAGCTCCGTAGCTAGTGTTGGACTCTCTCTGGGAGAAAACCACTTCCCAGCAAACTCTCTCACTTGGAGAGAGTTGCTCACAGGCCTGACAACCTGCCTCTTCTACCATGGGCCTGACAACCCACTTCTTCAGCCACTTTCGACTCAGCTCCAGCAAGGTACGAGTCACAACAATGGTAACTGGTCAAAACAACTCAGGAAAACAGAAGGCAGTGACCCAAACGGTCCAAGTACGAACTTGGCTCTGCAAGAGCAGATATGTTGGGTTCAAGGATGACACAGGTCAGTTTTTCCCTCCCGTTGGGTGATTTCTCATGTGTGTGTGGGTATGCCGAGTTCAAAATGCAAAGGCCAGACAAAATTCATGGAAATCGGTAATGGCAAGCGAACCCCAGCGCAATTTGACTCACGGATTACTGATTCCAGTGGTGCGTGAGGGGCAGAGGTCCAACGATTTTTTAGATATAGAATGTGGAAGAATGACCAACAAACCCCCCAACATAGTTGATGCTTCATCTTTTAATTGCATGAGCCCAGGTCGACACTTGTCTTCATGGAGCTGCATGCGTTCCTTTTTTCACACGTTGCCTCTCTGAGGACTTAGGATAAAAAAATGTCTTCCACACAGCTTTGGAATAACAATAAATTATTATTCTCAAGGACTTAAGCCCCTAATATTAGCCCCTCTTTCCAACCTTTCATCCCCCTTTCCCTTACCCACCTTGTGGAATCTTAGTCCCCCATCACTCTTTCTTTGTGATCGGTCTGCATGCAACAATGTTTATATTTTATTAATGATCTTCGTATTTACATATACAAAGTCAGTCTCATTGGCCTTGGCATCTGGCTCACCAACCTAATAAACAGATAAGTCTCTCAACTTATAACCACTCAGCTCACCATCCTATAAACAAAATTACAATTTAGCAGGGGCTCGGCCTTGGGGTATTACAATCCCCTCCCCTTATTGTTGCGATGTTCTCAATGCAACTCTTTACACAGCCTTAGCAAGATTTCCAAAATATTCAAAACGATGTGGGTACTTTGCCCGCATAGCATCTTCATGCTCCCATGTTGCGTCCTCAAGACCGTACCAGGTACAATGGACCTTTACAAGCCCTATGGCTCGATTCCTGAGTTGTTTTCTCTTCTGGTCCAATATGCGCACATGATGCACTTGCAAGACGCCTTCTTGATCCACCTAAATCACATATCAATCAATTACATTATTAGCATCAAGTATATATTTCTTAAGCAATGAAATATGAAACACATAATGTACAGTCATGGATGCAGGCAATGCAAGCATATATGCAATTGGTCCAATCCTTTCTAGGATTTCAAACGGTCCACAAAATCTGGCTGCCAAATTTGAACAGTTTCCCAGCCTCCGGTAACTTCTGTTGGCTTTTACTTTCAAGAAAACACGATCACCCACTTTAAACTCTTGGTGGGTTATGTTCTTATCAGCATAACTCTTCTGCCTGTCTTGGGCATCTTTCAAATTCTGCTTAATCTTTAGCATTTTCTCTTCCATTTCCTTGATCAACTCTGGACCAACTACTGCTCTATCAGTTGGGTTGTCCCAGCTTATCGGAGTGTTGCACTTTCTGCTATAAAGTGTTTCAAATGGGATCATCTTCAATTATGCTTGATACCCATTGTTGTAGGCAAATTCTACCAAGTGTAGGTAGTCTTCACATTAAGATGGTTTGTCCATCACATACAACCTTAGCATATCTTCTATCACTTGACTCACCCTCTCTGTCTACCCATCAGACTCAGGATGATAGGCTGTGTTGAAATTCAAATTTGTTTCAAACCCTTTGAATATCCCTTTCTAGAATTTTGAGGTGAATTTCGGGTCTTTGTCAAACACAATTGTCTTAGGAACATCGTGCAATCATGTTATTTCCCTCATAAAGATATCGACAACATTAGTTGCCTTGTGAGTGGTCTTTAATGGAATGAAATGGGCATCTTTTGTAAGCTTTTCCACCACCACCATAATTGAATCATGCTGCTTTCTGGTCTTGTGAAATCCTGTGATGAAATCCATTGTCACCACTTCCCACTTCTACTCAGGAATGGGTAAAGGTTGTAGCAACCATGTTAAGTGTCTATGCTCAGCTTTAACCTTCTGGCACTCCATACATCTAGTGATGTAATCTATAATTTATTTCTTCATACATGGACAAAAGTAATGGATCTTTACTACTGCCACGATTTTTTGATATCCAGGGTGCCTAGCATAAGGCACATTATGCATTTCTTTCAAAATCATAAGTTTCAATTCCTGGACATTAGGTACATAAGATCTATTTTTGTACAGGACTGTTCCATCAGCTCCAAACTTATAATCATCCACTCCTTGTAGTGTCTTACCTTCTTGTATCTTTTCTACCAATTCCATGTAATGTAAGTCTGCACTTGCAGATTCCAAAATTCTACCTTTAATGTCAGTTTGGTACATACTAATGGTTGTAGCATGTATTTCGTGCACTCTCCTGCTGAGTGAGCCACTCTGTTCTCTTTTCCTCTGATATGCTTGATATCAAAGTCGTACTCACAAAGGAACTCCAACCACCTACTCTACCTAGCATTCAAGGTTGGCTAATCAAACAAATACCTCAGACCGTTATGGTCTGTCCTTAATTCAAATCTCTTTCCCATGAGGTAATGCCTCCATTTTTTTAGAGATTTAATGATAGCTCCCAACTCCAAATCATGAGTGGCATAGTTCTTTTCGTGCTCTTTCAGCTTCCTGAACTCATAACAGATCACAAATCCATTCTAGCTGGGGACTCCTCCCAATCCTTCTTTGCATGCATCTGTGCACACTACAAAATCCTCATTTGGATCTGCAATCCTTAGGATTGGAGCACTGGTTAACAATTGCTTCAATTGATGGAAGCTTTTCTCACAATATTTCATCTACTGAAACTTCTTCTCCTTCCTTTGCAAGGAATTGATAGGGTGAGCTATCCTTGAGAATCTTGTAATGAACCTTCTGTAATAGCCAACTAGACCCATAAAGGATTTAACTTCTCTCACATTCTTAGGCACTGACCATTCTTTGATGGATTCTATCTTCTCAGGATCCACAGCTATCCCATCCTTTCAGATGATATACCCCAAGTAATGGATCTTCTTTTGATAAAATGATCACTTGCTCAATTTGGCATAAAGTTGGTGCTCTCTTAACCCCCACAACACCATCATCAGATGTTGTTCATGCTCTTCCTCTGAATTGGAATATACCAAAATGTCATCCAAAAATACTATGACAAACTTGTCCAAATATTCTCTRAACACACCACTCATTAGGCACATAAAAACAACGGATKCATTTGAAAACCCAAAAGGAACCACTATGAATTCATAATGACCATACCTTGTTCTGAAGGCGGTCTTRTTGATGTCTTCATCCTTTATTCTTACATGGTGATATCCTGATCTAGGATCTATTTTTGAAAATATCTTAGCATCCTTCAACTGATCAAAGAGATCATCGATCCTTGGCAAAGGATACTTGTTCTTAACACTCACTTTGTTTAAATGTCTAAAATCAATGCACAATCTCAATGTCCCATCCTTCTTTTTCACGAGCAGGACTAGGGCACCCCAAGGTGACACACTTGGGCGTATATATCCCTTCTTTACCAACTCTTCAAGTTGCAACTACAATTCTTTCAGCTCCAGCATACTCATTCTATAAGGATATTTCAACACTGGAGGTGCTCCAGACATCAAGTTTACAGAGAAGTCAATATCTCTCTTTGAGGGTAGTCCGGGTACCTCCTGGAATACATCTTCAAACTCTTTTAGTACCACATGATATTCAATATTTGACACCTCATCCTTAGGTGTTTCCTCCAYATGAGATGCAAATAATTGACAACCTTTCCTTTCTCGACTCTCTAAACAATAGATKTCCTTGACGACTGTTTCTGAAAAAGGGAGGTTTGTTTTCCTTCTGCCTCTGCTCTTTCTTGAGCTTCTTCTATTCATCCAAAGCCTTTCGAAAATTTGGATTTTCTCTTTGTTGCTCACATAAGCATTTCTCTCTTCTTATCATTTCTTCCATAGTTTTTGGGTCATCATACTGAATCTTGTTCCCAATAGAAGGTGGTAGTCCACTCATATACCTTTGAATTTTGACAGTCTCATCCTTGATGAAGGGAACATATTTCAACAATTCCAAAAACTTTGGTTCGTATTCATCAATGGACATGCTGCCCAGCTTGAGTTCAAAGAACTCTTTCATCTTTATGTCATAATATCTTTTAGTCAAGTATTTATTTTTGAAATACCTCTTGAATTATTTCCAAGTAACATATTTCTCTCTAATGTGTTGCACCTGCACAAGTTGATCCTACCACATGGATGCCTTTCCCTTCAATTGATACATTGCAATTATTCCTTCTGCATGAGAGGAATAATTTTGCAGTTGGAAATTTCCTCATGCCAAGCAACCATGTTTCCACATCTTCCTCCTTCTTGTGTTCTCCATCAAACGTGGGAGGTTTAATCTTGTTCATTTCTCCCTTCATCTCATCCACTCTAGATCTCCTGTGCTTTCTGGTAGGAGATGGGCTTGAACTGTTGTGTGCTTCCTTATTGGAATGTTTCGAGGAGTGACGAAGATGTCTACTAACGCTTCTTGATCTTATTTTCCTCTCAAGGGGTTCATGACTCCATGTTTTTCTTGAATCACTCTCCTTATCCAACTTATTTTCGATTATTTCCAGACTCTGCATCAACATTAAGTTGAATTTTCCTTGTTTATTCCTGGCTTTCATGAGATTTTTTTTATCTGCTAGGTGAGTCTCGACATCTTTCTGCAATCGATCAATGATTTTCATCATACGCCCTTCCTTATCTATCTCTTCTCTATGCCCATTGGAGTTAGATACTTATACTCCCAAATGGACATCCATCCCTTTAGCTTCATTCTCTGAACTGGAAGCATTTTGTGCCTCCTCCATTCCTCTACACTCAGTGTCAACTCGCTTTGGTCCTGACACTCATTGAACTCTGCAAACACAACATGCAGTCAACCAAAATTCGTTAGTCCATCATTCCTTAACAAATCCCACAAAATTCATAAACTGAATCTGTTTTAAGAAACGTTCAGATTTCATGAATTTTCTAAGCTTTGATCGGATCTGTAATAATTTCAGGCCTTAGCCCTTTTCTCTTATTCCCAACCCCTGTGACCATGGGTTGTGACCAAACGCTAGATCGATAGGCGCTTAATCAAGACTTAGGGTTTCGAAGTCTTCATAATACATCACAACAGACTCTCAGAGTTCCAAATTAATGAACTCGCGAAGTAGGGTGGATCAACGGTCCACGTCTTCCCAGCATCCAACAGTTGACACTCGTTCTGGAAATTCTATCATTAAAGCTTCGGGACTTCGAAGCTTATGAACTTCGGGTTCTGGAAGCTTTCACACTTGCTTCCTTCCAATCTCACGACTTCCAAACTTTCAGCTTCTCTATCCTCCGGACCCACATAGTACAGTTGTCACCAACTAAGGCGATGGAACGTGGTATGCCTAGGAAGGTCCACATCACCCCAGGCGATGTCATTCAGCCCCACCACATCTATCCTTTCACTTCAAAACTTCAGGCTTTGGAATTTTGTGCATCAACACATTCCCCTTCTCCTGATTGTCGCAGTTCCAGACTCTCCCTGGATAATCGACGGTCCTTATCTCTCCTGCAACCAACGGTCGAGATCCACTTCGTGATTCCTTGCTTTGGAGGTGTTCACCTCTCTCCACTTCTAATCTTTCAATTTTGCGAATTTCGAAGGGTTCTCGCTACTAACCCATGCGCGAATTCTCAAGATATAATGGTCAAGCTCTCCCCTCAGATCTATGATGTAGATCTCTTCTGGGACCTCGAAACTTCGAACTTCAAAATTTTGTGCCTCAGTGCACCCCGCTTCTCCTGATTGTCGAACTCCAAAAGGCTTCCAGGATAACCCTCCTGCACCTTCTCCAGATCTGATGGTCGTAAAAGGGTTTACCTTCCTTCCGAACATATCCTACGACCCACATTACTCTGTGTCCCAAGACAACTTCTATCGTGGTTTTACGATACCTCTACTCCTCTTGAGCTTCGTAACAGGGCCAAGGTAACTTCTTGGCACTCAGGAAGGTTCTGAGGTCTGAAATTAGTCCCTCTAGAAGCAATTTCCACCTGAAACCTCGGGTCCAATGACCACTTATCCACCCCATTCAGGATCTGTGTTGTAATAATGGCTTCAATACCAATTTTTAACATCCCCAACCACCAACAGGTCAGGCAATGATACCATGTGGAAATATATACATACATAGATATATCTAACATGCATTTTAATCGAAATAAAACACATAACATAGAGTTACTACTACCATACAGATTCAAATGTAATAAACAGTAATCCATATACGCAATGGAATACATGATAACATTGAAGCATCATAGACATGCATAACATAAAAATTAAGCACATTAATAATACTTATCTTTTCAACTTGAGTAACACCACCAACAACGTGCAAACCTTCCATGAACCTCCCAGCCTTAGACCACGTTGCTCATCACGCTCAGCAGTGGGTCACCCTCGAGGTGGGACTAAGCTCCACCCAGGGCAAGGGAATCCTAGACTAGGATGAGGTTATAGGAAAACTACACAGTGCAACCAAAAGGATTCTCTCCAAGAGCCTTCTTACGCCCACTACTCATGGATTTTCATTCCCCACATGCATGTTCTTCCCTGGAGTATACACCTTCATTGTCACACAGTCCATCAACTGCTTCACCTCCCTCTCAGGGTCTCGACAATAGGACGAATCAAGAATTCTCAGAGCTCTGTATCTGGTGTTGGACTCTCTCTGGGAGAAAACCACTTCCCAGCAAACTCTCTCACCTGGAGAGATCTGCTCATAGGCCTAAAAACCTGTCTTTTCTACCACGGGCCTGACAACCCACTTCTTCAGCCACTTTCAACTCAATTCCAGCAAGGTACGAGTGACAACAATCGTAATTGGTCAAAACAACTTAGGAAAATAGAAGGCAGTGACACAAATGGTCCAGGTATGAACTCGACTCTGCAAGAGCAGATATTTTGGGTTCAAGGATGACACAGGTCGGTTTTTCCCTCCCATTGGGTAATTTCTCAGGTGTGTGTGGGTATTTTGAGGTCAAAATGCAAAGGCCAGACGAAATTCATGGAAATTGGGGATGGAAAGTGAACCCCAGTGTAGTTTGACTCACGAATTACTAATTCCAAAGGTGCGTGAGGGGCAGAGGTTGATCACAGAGGTCCAACAGTTTTCAGACGGAGAATGTGGAAGAATGACCAACGAACCCCCAAACATATTTGATGCTTCATCTTTTAACTACATGAACCCAGGTCGACACTTGTCTTCTTGGAGCTGCATGCGTTCCCTTTTTCACATGTTTCCTCTCCCTGGACTTAGGATAAAAACATGTCTTTCACACAACTTTAGAATAATAATAAATTATTATTCTCAAGGACTTAAGCCTTTAAGCTTAGCCCCTCTTTCCAACCTTTCAGCCCCCTTTCCCTAACCCACCTTGTGGAAGCTTAGTCCCCCATCACTCTTTCTTCGTGGTCGGTCCAGAGGCAGCGATGTTTATATTTTATTAATGATCTGCATATTTACATATACAAAGTCGGGCTCATTGGCCTTGGCATCTGTCTCACCAGCCTAATAAACACATAAGTCTCTCATCTTATAACCACCCGGCTCACCATCCTATAAACAAAATTACAATTTAGCAGGGGCTCGGCCTTGGGGTATTACATATTATCCTCAATCAATTCAAGTTCCAAATGTTTTTTATGATGCAACTCTATTCCCTAGGATTTCACTTTTGATTTCAATTCTTTCAATTTCTAGAAGAGTCTTTTTTGAGCTGAGGATTCTCCCACAAATGCGGGAAAATTCCAAACCTCTGAGACTAAATCACTAAATCCCTCTTCCCCCAACCAACAAGGGTTCATATTGAAAGGATAGATAACCCTTCTTTAGCAATTGTCTAGTTGAAGCAGTACCGAAGCATGGTATGAGATGAAGGGCAGGGCTACCCAAGACTGATGCCTCCCAACAACCTTGATCAAATCCTCAACCATGTAAATCTTTTCCAAACGTTTAGTAATTTCCTTTGTCCCACTTTTTCCATTGCACCATGTAGGACCAGAGTCAATGGGAGTTATATCCACTAACCCCTATTCTTGGAAGCGTTATTTAAAGTACCACACCAAAGTGTCCAACCGGGCTTTATCCCCCCCACACTTCACCAGCAAAAATAGTGAAGTTTAGGTCACCTGCCACAATTAAATTTTTAAAGTTCAACAATCCACTTGTAACCACCTTGTCCTAGAAATTTTTTTGATCGGTACACCACCTTGTCCTAGAAATTTTTTTGATCGGTACACAGCCCATAGAAGTTAACCATAGTAATAGGCAGATTTAGTTCAAGTAGTGTACCAACATCAGTATGTAAAAGAGGTGAACGATATGAGTCTCATGTCGTCAAGTTCACTTCCCCATACCAAGGTGAGGTGATCCCAAGGGAGTCATAGTAGGTTGTTTTATGAAGCATAGATGACTCAGATTCCTCCTCGGACACATAACCAAGACAATGTTTATGTAAGTGACCTGTTCACCGACAGAAAGAGCACCTGAAGGGGATGCCCAAGTAGTCTATCTTCTGACCTATCACTCGCATGTGCCATTCAATGTCCAAAGTCTCTAGAAAGCCTTTACGTACATCCAATTCAACCAGAAATCTCCCCATCCACCTATCATTTCCTTTGAGAACCTCTTCGTCAATGCCAAGGAAGCATCCCAGTTCATTTCCAATAGTTTTTAAAGCTTTATGTTCCATATCCACATAATTGTTGAGTTTGCATGCCATGCAATTGAATGTCATGAGAAATGTGAGGTTGTTCATCATATCTTAGAGGTGGTAACAAATATTTTTGCAAAGACCGTTGTACCATAATATCAAGTCACAAATTCACAATGTCTTCAAAGGGTTTGTTAAGAATAAAGGCCATATTGTAGTCTTGGGAATGTTGATGCCATCAAAGAGGACATATGGTGTTAGAATTGTTGATGAGGTCACATTTGAGAAGGACAACAATAATAGAATTCTAGTAGTTTTTTAAATAAGAGATTTCCACAAAGTCTGCAGAAAAAAAGAGGAAATCAACTCATGAAAGGTAGAAGCTAGTTCGCTAAGGTTGAGGATCATGTTTAAAAGGAGAACACATGTTGCAGTTTGTGGGTAGGATGGATATTACAACAGAGGCTACCACGCCATTGTGGCAGTAATGCTAGAGTATCAGTCAGATCAAGGGTTGGAAACTGGAGACTCGAACCTGTTATTTTTATGAGTTTGAATTTAATTTTGAAGACCCGGTCTTTGGAAAATTTATTTGAGTAAAGTGAAGTTTGTGTGATTGCATTTTTGTTAAATATTGCAAATTCCTATACTCAGGTTTTGTGTGAAAATTTTCCACAACTCTAGTTATTTGTAAATTTAGTGCATATTAGATAAGAGATACATTATTTTTATCGAGATTACTTTTATGATTCCTAACAATTGATGTATTCGGACTTACAATTGAATAAAATTTATGATTTTTTTCTAAACAACTCATCGCTCATATTCTTCTTTATATTTGATATTTATGTTAAGATTTTAAATTGGTGGTCAAAAGAAAAGATATTGTTGTGTGATGAATAGACTATTCTTTTATTATACTGTGAATGGATTAATGACATTCTGAAACTGATTTATGAAGTTTTTTTTTTCATATTTTTTATTTTTAGATACATAAAATTTTCTTTGACTATGAGTTGTATGTGGATATAATTGTTTTGATCTTCTTTAAGTCATATTAGTTATTATGCTTAACTAATTATGTGGATTATGATTTTTTTTGGTTCTTGGAAATTAATTATTCAGATCTGCATCTTTTAGTTTTTTAAGAATTTCTCTCAACTGAGATAGGATAGATGGATTAATTAGTTTTCATTTTTGCAAATTGGATTAAGATACATTAAATTACATATCTTAAATGATTAAGTCTCCTATTAACGAGAAACTTTGTTTAGTAGAAAATCGAGCCCAACAAATTGAGCCCACATATCGGTTGGAATTTACCATCCCAAATGAGAACATGTCTAATTGGGACTTGTGATCAGGTAGTTATACCTTGTTGCAGGAAGGAATTTTTCCACCTATCAATAGACATATCATTGTTTGGAATAGGGAACCCATCTGAATTCTAACCCGATAGCCATTTCTGGTTTGGATTTTATCAATTGTAGCTCTGTCCATCAACGATGGTTTTTTAATCTACAGAATGAAATGCAACTAATATAATATGCATGCATCCATACAAAACTAAGGTAGCCATAAAGAAAACATAGAATCARACGTGCTCGTGTCAATGTTCCAGAAATAGTTCACACAGAGCAGAGAGATGGATATGAATAAATAAATGCAAACCCATAATAGTCTATCATATTGATCCAAGTGGATATTGGTGGCCACCCACCCTTTCCGACTGGCTCAAAACATTTTTCTGACAAATTTGGCAATTTACTATTTTTAGCAGTTTTTAACTTCTGGAAAAATTTTGAGAGACCAAATGAAGGTTTTTCAAGATATAGGTTCTCAATGATATCCTAAGGCATGATTTATCCCCCCAAATGAATCTCCTTGATGATACCTTTCCAACGAGCTATCATATGCCTAAAACGGAGATCGTATGCAAAAGTTATGACCCTGTTTGGGTAAGTTAGTACATCAACTTCCCACCCTGCTAGTCTGGAATATATGGGGTCGATCCCACTTGGGAACTTTTTATGGATGCGATAAAGGAACAGTATTACCCTGTTGGCAACTATGAGGACCAGTACATGAGATGGACCACACTGCGGCAAGAGAGGGTCCAAGCAGTTTCGGAGTTCACCAATACCTTCCATACCTTGCACACCAAGTTGCGTATCAAAGACTCCGAGCGACATTTGGTTCTGAAATACCGTGGGGATCTACAGAGATACATCCAAACTGAAATGGATTTTCTGGACATATCATCACTCGGTCCTGCTTATCAATATGTTGTCAAAATCAAGCAGAAATTTAAGCACCAGAACAAATGGGAGTTTGGGTCTGCAAATCCACAACAACCAAAGTATGACAAAGATAGCCCTAATAGATAGTCTCTCGAAAACCAGTCCAAGACACAGGAAAAGAAGGGTCACGGGAAGACAAAGAAGGACACCGGAAAATGGTACGATTTCCACAAAATCTCCTGGCACAACACCGATGAATGTCGCTCAAAATAGTCATTGGTGGCCGAGATGAAAGACAAGGAGCCGAACCTTGATTCAGAATCTAAATCTGAAAATACTGGTAAAGGACAAATCATTGACGCAAACCCCACTACTATTGTCGCGACCACAATAATTCAACAAAAAGAACCAATAGATCCTAAAGAGGTGGAGCACCTTTTTCATTCACAGATGTGGGTGAAGGGGACCCCACTACATTGTATTGTTGATAGCGGAAGCCAGAAGAACCTCATCTCAGCAGATGTCGTCAAACAGTTGGGATTGTCGACAACACCACACCCGCAACCATACAACATCGAGTGGCTTCGCCAAGGACGATATCTCTATGTCTGCCAACAATGTCGATTTTCATACAACATCCAACCCTTCAAGGATGAGGTATTATGTGATGTTTCCCCACTGGATGTCTGTGATGTTCTCTTGGGCCAACTGTATATGTGGAAGTGCCATGTTGTTTATGAGTCTCGATCCCGCAGTGTCTTTGTTTCTCTGGGGGGTCATCTCTATAGAATACTAGAGGTAGTTCCGACTACTATTCCACCTAAAAAGTACCGCAAGGTAGTATCTCATACTGCAAAATTCAACTTCTTCACAATCTGTTCAAAAGGGGAACATAAGGACACTACAACCACTACAGCTTCGCCCTAAGCACCTTCTATCCAACAGAAGCAGGTCGACAAGGTTGAAAAAAAGCGTAAATATTCCTTGTGCATACCGTCCTCTTATGTATCCTGACTTGTTGAACAGCCTCAACCTCAACAGGTTCATGACAGACTTCCACAAATTGAGCAACACGATGTCTCTAGCAAGGCAAGCAACTCACCAAGATGCAGATTCAGTAAACGCTTTTCCCTCTCCCCCAGGAACTCAACGCAATGGAGACCATTGCTTCATAAGGAGGGAGGATTGATCCATGTGGATATCGGTGGCCACCCACCCTTTTCGACTGGCTCAAACTAGTTTTCTGGCAAATTTGGCAATTTACTATTTTTAGCAGATTTTAACTTCTGGGGCCATTTTGAGGGCCCAAATGAAGGTTTTTTTGAAATAGAGGTTCTCAATTATATCCAAAGGCATGATTTATCCCCCAAAATGAATCTCCTCGACGATACCTTTCCAATGAGCTATCATATGCCTAAAACAGAGATCGTATGCAAAAGTTACGACCCCGAGGAGTTGATGTACTAACTTACTCAAACGGGACCCACATGACTTTTGGCGCTTCGTCTCCTAGGGTTAGTTTTTTGGATGTCTAGGGTTTTTGGCATTCCTGTTTATTGTTAAAAGGCCTTCAGATCCTCATTGTAATCATATTCTTGTGAATGCGAGTAGCCGTCACATCTCTTTTCAGAGATAAGTTGTCACCATTCTAGCGAGTCTTTCACTCTATATTTTTACAGTCTCTATACATTTCTTTGATTAATAGAAATCATGTATTATTGTATATATGTGTTTATGGTTGCATCTCTAATACATTTATGTTATATTATTGAATATCTGCGATATCTCTGTGCATTTCTTTATTATATCTCCACTTGCATTTCATGCCAAAAATAATATGGATCACATATAAACGATCATTTGCAATCCTATGCCCACATATTCATACAAATATTCCCTGGAAAACAAAAATAACAATGCAACAAATACACATAAGAATAGTCTATAGTACAAGATGCATTCTTACACAACCCAAGTGATGAGAGAAATGCAACAGAATAATCTACAACACTACAACACATGCTTTAGAGTTCTCCAGAAATAGCTTAGCCGAATAGGATTCTCCTCATTAAAAGTTTCAACAATAGTACATGAAATCTCCAAGAGACAAAATCCCCGACTTTGAATGCAATCATGTTAGGGTCCTAACCCGCACATAGGTAGAACAATATATTCAGATGTAATAAAGGTCAATATTAATAAGGCCTTGCAATAAAATAGAATAAGTCGAATGTAAGAAGTCCTAATAGAAGCTTCCGCTTCTAGAAGGATATTCCTCTATACGCTTATTTTGATAGATATATTTAGTATAAATAGGAGTCGAGAGTATGATAACCCTAGCTTGGATATTATTGTAATAGAGTTATGCTCAACTAGAGGTTTCCCCCTCGAAGAGGCCCGTGAACATTGCTTTCAGAATCAAAGTGTTATTTTTGTTGTTATTCTTATATCACTTCAGTGCTATTGTGGTGATTGTCATGGTTATATTGTTGTTATTCTTCCATTGATAGCATTTTATTTTTGTTCTGCATACTTTTTATATCTGGTATATTACAAGTGGTATCAGATCACTTTCCTTGGCAGAAATTATGGGTAATTTTTTTTTCAGGGTAGAGACGTATTCCAGCGTTTTTAAGCCACAGAGATATGTCATTACACACATAAACCCGCGGTTGAGGGATTCATACACGCATGAAATACAAGTGGTTCTTAAGCACACATATGTTGGCCACCCTTGTAACCCCTATTGGTGCCCCTTCGAGTGGTAGCACATCAAACAACACCTGTGTACGGATCGTCCTAGATTTACTGAAGCCCTCTTTAGATAAACCGATCGGGTGCCTGATTGCTATAGTGCCACCAAGAACAGCACTTGGGAAGATACTATCTAGTACCTGGGTAGTCGGGTAGTACGGCTAAGGGTACGGTCTATCCTCCTTAGTTAGTGCCCTGAGATATTGGGCTGAGTACGACTGTTGGACCTCGTACATATCTCAGAGAGTTATAGCACAGGGAAAACCCTTGTCTGTAGAACCCTTGAATAGCTAACCCTTGGGGACAGAAACATAAACAAATTAAAACAGACAAGATCTATTACCGTGCGATTGTGTTCGGGTTTTCAAGTAACTACACTTTTCTTCCTGGTTAAGCATTTGGGCATTTCATCACTGCAGTATTCTTCAGACCAGAGTATAACTCCATGGGTGTAAAAAAAAACAAAAAGTCTAGAAATGTTTTCACCATTATTTGAGACCTATTCCATTGGATTCATCTCTTCGCCCTTATCACATTCATACATATCATTTTTTGGAAAAAAAATTGACCCCACCTGCCCCTTTTCAGTTCCCTCGTCCTCATGGCCCATACCCTCAGCCAAGACTTGGAAGCTCGCTTTAATACCTTGCAATCTAGTCTCACCGAGACCCAACAAGAAGTGAAACAACTTAGAGCCAATGTTGTCGCCATCAATACAACCATGCAGTCCTCAATGGAGGAAATCAAACAAGACTTGACCACCCAACTTGAATTTATCTTTTCGTCACTCTGCACCAAGATTCATATCCCTACAGATAACCCTTCCTCTGAATCACCCCCACAAACTTAAGGTGAACATTCCTCTCATTCCCATAACTTCCAGCACCATCACTTTCAACGTGACCTACGCCTTCCACGGGTGGATGTGACCAAATTTGATGGCTCAGACCCCACTAGTTGGGTAACCCAAATGGAACATTATTTCTCTTTATACGGCATTACAGATGACTTGGCCAAACTCTGGTATGGTGTTCTCCAT
>SNQJ01S0011197.1:120888-132909 GCA_010110895.2 Picea sitchensis | reverse complement strand
GCTGATCAGTTAGCTGTATTTTTAGCCTTCCCTAATCAACAACTTTCACCTCACAGGCCTGATTGTGATTTTCAACTACTATATCATATGTATATTCCTGGACATGTAGGATCTTGGGATGCCCTCCCTGATGATAAGAGAATTTGCACAGTCATCCAATATGAACCTCTTAAGCCCGAGGAAGTTATATCCACAAAAATTAATAAGATTCCTGAGGGCTTGATTCCTCTTGAGAGTTCATTTTCATTGAGTGTTGGAGGAAATAAAGAAAAGGAAGAGGAGTCACAACTGAAGGTGGTTGAAGCCATCTCCATGAACATTATGACACCTGGATCTTCATCGAACGTTAACATAAATATCCTGGGTTCTGATAGATAAGAAATGAAATCTGTTGAATTACTTAGTGGATTTCAAAAGGGTTTTTCTTGGTTTAATGCGGGTCTTCGTGGTCTTGATCCAGGTCTTGTTCAGCATATTATGAAAACAACCAGGAAAAAACAAAGACTTGTGAACTCTGCACTGAAAGCAACCTTTCGAAGGGAGTTGAGGAATTCCTTAAGAATTGAAATGTTTTCTTTTATCCACCCTGAAGGGGTTTCCAATTGGGAACCTGCTTTGAAGACCCCTGATAATTTTAGAACCTGCATTAGTCTTCAAAATTTCAGGCAAGCAATGATAAGAAATCCTTTCCCTCCTCTCCATATGGAAATGTTTCAGCGACAGATCGTAGAGTTATACTTGAAGCCCTTACTTGACATTTTCTTTGGTTACAATAAAATCAAGGTAGAAGGGGTAATTTATCACAAAACCACTTTCATTACTAATTGCGATACTATGTCTTACAATTGTCTGCCCTTTGGCTTACTCGATACAAGTATCGCCCTAAAAATACCTATGCACACAACTTTCAATGAATTGGTCAGTCTCCATGTTTATCTTGATGATTTAATCGTATGTGTCAAAAGTATGATAGTTACGTCAGAGTGTCAAGTGTTGGGTCATTTCCAGACTACTTTTGTCTTGGACACTAACTTGGAAATTTTAAAGGAATTACAAAGTCAATGGTTTTCTCACAACACTAACAGTCCTCTCTTGAAATATTGTGAGGGACCAACGTGAAAAGTTTTCTTTGTTGATTGGACCTTTCTATATACTAGTAGCTTAACTTTGTTTTCAATTTTTGTGCTTCTTTTTCTGCTTTACAACACTTTGGTTTCTGCTTTCTGAGTTAAATTTTTCTTGCTGTGTTTTATTTTTGTCTTTTACTGTTGTTGTTTTAATTTATGCATTATTACTTATGTTACAAATTTTGTCTCTATCATCTTTTAGTATTTGGTCAGCTTATATTGTTGGATCAATTCTACCATAGTGAAACTCCTGCAAAGCATTGTTAGTCAATAACAATCAAGCTTGCACAACTGCTATGATCTCTCCGTTGAAGGGCCCTTGAATTTGTTACATATTTCTGCTACTATATTACGAGGAGTTGGTTGTTTCCCACTTCTACTTGCCATTTCTCCATCCATCAAGATCTTAAGAGAAAATATATAAGTTTCCTCTTTCAAGTTAAGTGCTTATTTTAGCCAAATGATTATGCATACAATGGTAAAACCCCTCATACTTAACACTTTTCATGAGTTATTCCCAAATTCCCGGTCATACTTCTATTAAATCCGCTC
This sequence comes from Picea sitchensis, assembly GCA_010110895.2. Classification (NCBI taxonomy): domain Eukaryota; kingdom Viridiplantae; phylum Streptophyta; class Pinopsida; order Pinales; family Pinaceae; genus Picea; species Picea sitchensis. Next base: position 131,230 of record SNQJ01S0011197.1, on the reverse strand, counting down.
ACTTCCCATTGTTGCATAATCATTCGAGTCACGTCTTCTTGAGATTACTATTCTTGGTCTGCGAAACAATGAGTTATGAGTTCTAATCTGTTAAAAACAAATTTCCCTGTGGAGTCGCAAGTTTGTTGACGATTGAAAACATCAACGTAATTTCTCCCACAAAGTGTTGCTAAGCCTATTATTATATAAGACTAAATAATGCTAGTAGGTGGGAGCCCCTTGAACTTTTGAAGATCAGGTATGTTCATTTTCAATGTTATGATGATGTGCTACAAAATTTTACATGGTTGATGAGAGTATGGTTGTCACTGATATCAATTAAGCTTTGAGATGTTGTTCCTTCATGATACTACATCCTACTATTCATTTATGGTATTTGTTCTTCTTGCACCTGTACAACAAAAATGTTAGTGAAAATTGCAGAAAGGCATTTTGAGGAAAAGAAAAATACTACATCTAATGCAAAAGAGACCTAGCTCTGCGATACAATATGCATGAAAATACTTGTTGATAGTGGTTAAGTCCTAGCTAACAAAGAAATGGCTATGAAATATTATTAAGTTACATTTTTATGCACATGGTGGAAATTTTGGTGGCACATTTGGCAAGGTGATAATGCATTGGTTATGCATTGCTTAATGAAATCGGTAGTTGATATAGATATGCTATAATGTTGGTGGCTCATGGAAGTGATGTCTTGCGTTTTTTATGGTGATTATGCTATGTTTCTAGTTGATTTTTATCATGCTATTTGGTGATGATTCTATACATGATCGTTTAGATTATGTAGTGGTCAAGTGATTTATTTTAGTTATATCGGAAATGCAAACACGGGTGGCACATTTGGCAAGGTGATTGCAAATGGTTGAATTATTATGTGGACTTGGATTATGCTATGGTTTAAATGTGTTGATACTATTGATGCATTGGTTGATTAATGGTGTTAATGGAAGGCTCGTTGGCATGTACTGTGGAGTAAATGAGATGAGGGTAGAGGTGACGTGCATTTACTGCACGTCACCTTTACCCTTCCCGTTGGCCGCCACCCTAGTCGGACTATTGTTTGATCTTGTTGTTGTGTTCATGCTTCGAATTTTTTGCAGGGTGAAACCGCTCGGCCACCCCTCATCTTAAGCATTTTGATTAACAGGTATGTCTCTTTTGGCCATTCTTGACTTCACTCTAGCTATGAAATGATTTTGTCTCAGTTGTGTGGGTTTTTGTTTGTCCTGAGTGCTGCAACTGTGTGTAATTTTGGATTTGAATGGAAAATAGATGGTTTGGCTTATATCAGTTAAATTCGTTGGATTGTTAGTCTTCCTGGGTGATAGTTCTTTATTACCACTGCATGTTGATTGAAGGGTTTTTGGCTATATGATTGTCTTCACAGTTATTGGGTTTAATTAAGAGCCATGTTTTCTTGTTTCGGCGTTGTCAAAGGACTGTATCCCATCCACAAGCACCACAGCCCCTTGTGCGTACACCTTTAGCCTCGAAGTCTCAGTGAAGTTAGTTTTGTTCCTCCTGTGAAGGATATTGTGAAAACCCTCAACCATCCAGGCCGGGGTTGCATAGGGAAATTGTCGAGCCTGTCAAGTTGTTTCCAATTATTGTGGTTTATTACCTTGAAAACGGGCTCAACCGTGGGTCGTATAACCATCATGTTGGTATGGATTCCCGTCACTACCTATGTGATCTTAGCATAAACCTTACATTGTTATTTTCTTTGTAAGTTCATAGTCACCCTCCTTATGCTAAGTAACTCAGTGATTTTAATGAAAGGGCCTCTACCCTGTGTCGATTCGATGCCTGGTTATGCATAGCTACCATGGCTTGTTTGGTTGGTTTTTTCTCTACCACAGTGTCATTTTTTAGTTGATATACAGTCACTAATATTCACACTTTTGATGTTATGGTTGATGGTTGGCATTGGTTACGAATTTTGGGGTTTCTCATGCAGGTCGCGTTCTATATAGGGTGTTTTGCAAAGTAAATTATTGGACCGGGTATATCTATTGCATCTTTTGTTGTTGGTTGAATAAACCTGAGTGCGCACAACTTGGTCAATCCCAATTGGCTAAATCAATAGCTCGACACGATTTATTGAGTTATATCGTGGTCATATGTTGTTGTGTGATTAGTGGAATTGTTGCACCATGGAGTTTTCTCAGTTGCACACCGTGTGTAGTACAGGTGACTTGTTTTCATGCTCAGTGATATCCACTAAGTTTTAAGTGTGTTATTGATTTAAAATTGACCACTGTTAATGACAAGCGTGTTGGTTATTTGGTTTGGTATTTAATTCACATTGAGTTTTTATGTTTTACAGTGGCATGGTTACATTGCCTTGGAAATTTACTCTTGCATAGCCTATGTCTAAATAGTTGTTGTTTGGTTGTACAGTCAATTATCATTTTAGTCGTGGCATGAGAGGTTTTGATTATCTTGATTATTTTTACTACCTATATATATGGAAACAGATATCATTACATACCTTGATTGGCTCTATTGCAGAAATAGTGACTTCATTATTATTTTGGAAATATAACTTTTAAATATAGATTGGAGAGATGTATGGCAGTGGTGGATGTTAATGATTACAGATTGGGAATGAGTGGTGTTGTTGATTGTTATAACATGCAGAATGTGTGAACAAAGGGGACAGAACCTCTTACAAATTGTGTGAAATACTTACCTTTAATGATGGCACTGTGTTGGATATTTTATTATTGGACAGTGAACTAGTTAAATACACAGGAATTATTACTCAATCATCTGATTGTTGGTTGATGCATATTTCTCTTACTGCAAAATATGTTATGGATTGCTTGATTAATATCATGAACAGTAAACATTTTTTTCCCTCTCATTATCTCATTTTCCACTAATTACAACCCCCTCACATATACCATATTCATTTTATTCACCCCTTGTTCTGATATTGATCATAGCTAAGAGAATTTATGTATTAAGATTGGGAAAAAGTGACAGATTTTTGTTTGGGTCATAATGAAGTTTATTTGTTTGTGTACATTTGATTGTTGTTATCATTGAGTAGTGACCATATCTCTTCCTTTTCATTATATCATTTTTTTTTCGCTAATTACAAACCCCCCATGTATCCTTGAACATTTTTTTCCACCCCCATGTTCATTGATTAACATTAGAACAATTTGTATGGATTGGATTGCATGAGCATGATATCTGAGCCAAATTTATTTCATATTTTTAAGGAGTTGTCATGCATGGTTATTTAAAAGACTATTTGGTAATTTTTAACATATGCAGAATGAGTTTTTTCAATCATGGAAGCCATGGCCGAGGAAACAGAGGTAGAGGTAATTGGAATTGAGGCCCAATGAGGCCTAGGTTCTCAATACATTTTGATGTTGATTCTGAAGAGCTTGGCCAATTGTTTCATGTTGGGTTCTTTAATTGGATTGGACAGGGAATATTCCAACCAAGACCTCCCTTCCAAGCCCCTCAAGCCCCCGGTATACATGTGCCTCCTCATGTCTCTTTACAGCCTGAAGTCCTGGAAAATGATGGGTAGAAGGAGATTGTTCACCCGGTAGTCTCCCAAGAGCGTGATTGGCCAAAATTAACCTTGTCTTCTCCCCCACCTTTGAACCACATTGCCCAAGCTTCCCCTAACCACTCACCAGTGAAATCCTCCCATGCCAACAAGAGATTGAAGACTGAAACCCACCATGCATCTGATAAAGGAAAATTTGGTGTTGCCCCTTCCTCACCCTCTGATGACTCTGACAAATTTGTTTCTTCACGGATGCATTTGAGGGATGATTGTTCCCACGTGATCAATGAGATAAAGCCTAAAGGCTCTGCCCAGCTCAAGGCAATTTTGGGAAAATTAGGAGGTGGCAGCAGTGACCAAGGAAGGGTTGCTTCGCAGATTGGAAAATATGGTTTTTAAATATTATGTTATTTATTGTTTTATGATAGTGGACTCCATGGATTTTGGACAACATGTTTTATTTTTGATATATGAGTATTAGTTTGAAATATTTTCAAGCTTATGAGCTAAAATTGTCAAAGGAAAATATGTTTTGAAGGGAGGCACAAGGGGTGTGTGTTCTTAACAAATGTATTATGTTATGATATGATGATTGTTATCACTAAAGGAGTCACAAGGGGGTCCCACCTATTAGTTATTATTTAATTATGATCCTATTATGATTATTACTTTTTCCCCCCTCCTTAACTAATGTTAGTTAAAGCCTTATGTTAGCTTAACTAATAAGTCAACTCAACTACTCTAACCAATTCTAAATTGTTAAAAGTTGAACTAAGGGGAGGAACAAGAGGAGGATAGAAGCACAAAGCATGCTAAGGTTTGCTCTTTGAGTTTATTTTGAGATAGTTCAGTTTTCATTCATTCATATATTCATCATAGCCTAATTGGATTTTATGATAGCAGGGTATTACTGTAGACAGCAATATTTAGGGCTGAATCAAATCATTCAAACACTTGTTCTTCAGAGGTGTTGATCTATCTTTGATAGTCTGTGTAGACTTGTCTGTTTGTGAATTAACTTTCATGACTGATAAAGGCTATTCTGCAGAGTCGAGTGGGCAGCAATATGTGGCAAGTTGATCCAACTTTTAGAGTTCAGTTTTGGTTTTCTGTCAGAGGTCCTTTTGTATGTTCCATCGGGGATTTCTAAGTTTGACTTTGGTCCAAGATTTATGTGTGAAGTTTTGTAAAGACATTGACTCTTTGGTGAATTGGAATTAAATCAGGGATTTCTTTATGTCTCATCTATCTTGATTATGATCTTGGTGCCTTTACTTCTTTTCTTACATTTATTTCAGCAACTAATATTTTCAGAAAAATACATAAAAAGTGAATTTCCAGCAAGCTTTTTGTTGACAAAAGAGTAGCCTAAGCACTTGTAATTAATACTTGTGAGTTAGGATATATATTTTGTTGGCTATAAACATAGGGTGATATTCTCGTCTACTTTACTTTAGCCAAGTAAAGTCTGAAAATGCTTGAGTAAGATCAATTCATATATTTTCCTCAACACACATGACATCACAAGCAATTCTTTTAAAAGAAACTCTTAAATTATCTTACCTTACCAAAAACCTCAAAGCGCTTGAACCATAATGTGTCGTGTCGGGTTTAAATCCTTCTTGTATAGTCGGTGCATCGAAGATAAATCATTGTTTTACCTCCGACATGGTGGATTTTGATCCTATTTCTACCCTGATATGTGTTGAAGTTACAACCCTATTTAACCTCCGACAAATGACATGAGATCATGCTATGTTTTTTGGAGTCATGGTTTTAGTTATAAGAAGGGGGGCCGTGTTTATACAAGGTTTATGGAGAGAGTTTGGAGGTATTTTTAAATACATAAAAGAAGGAGAAAGGGATGGGGTCGTGTGGCACTATGGGCCCTTCCCCCTCCCACGTAAACTCTTGAACCCGTGTTCCTTAACAAAGGAGATTAGGAAATCATGTAAAAGGAAAACCTTCATAAAACATGTTAATAAAAAACAAATAATTAAAATGTTTATAAACATTTTAAAATCATTTCCCTATTTAACAATTTTCAAAACAAACTATGCAGATGGGCGTGAAATAAAAAATGTTAACCGTTGTTTGATGTTGTTGAAAGGGATTTTTCTACAACTTAGCATGATTTCGAAGGTTCATATATTTCTTATGCGATGTCCGATTGGGGTGTCTTTTTTTGCAATGTGGAGGGCATGGGGATAGGATTCTAGTGAGATGGATTACCACTTCATTCAATCATTTTTGTGATGTCACGGTTAACGAGGTTGACCTGGTGGGAAATATTTGGCAATCATTCTAGCACTTATGAGTCTCGGATTTCGATTCCATCAATGGCATTGGCATCGTAATCCCACAAAACAAAAAATTATCATATTCTGAATGCAAAAAATCCATTTTGACCAATACCCAAAATTGCGAGCAAATACATTTTTTAATGAAAGATCGAACCTCGTTCTCACTACTACTTTGCTTGAATTCAATTCCTTGAATTTCTATGGAATATGTGTTATACAAGTTCTTAATCCATCCATTGGAATTGAGGTCATTTGTCAGTGGCTAAGAAATATTATTTCATGAAAAAAACCAACCGACTTTTGGAGCACCTAACACTTAGTATGTGACAGAAATACCAATTCTTCTCTGAGATGCAATTCAAAGCCAAACTATCTCTTATGGATGTTACAATTAACCCACTTAAAAATAAATGACACTTTCATGATCAACGTTAATCATAAAATAAAGAGGCGCAAAACACATGCTTATATGGTACACGAAAGGGACGCTGCTAGAGACAAAAAAAATCGCCAAGATTGTCATAATACTCAATTTTGACTGCCACATGATGTTAATCAAAATAAATAGGAAATCAACATCAATCATCTAGTCAGACATGAAATTATTAACCATTGAAAACCAAAAGAACCTGACTAGAGGGTGCAATGAAGATGATTTGAGTTGGAAGAATTTAGGAGAGCCCTCAAGATGCAAGTGTCTCACCAATGTGGTTTATGTCGATGAGAAAGCAAGTTCCTTGTTGATATTACTAGTGTCGGTGAGGGATGAAAATTTTCATGTTGACGTATCGACGAAATAAGAGGAAATATACACCGACAAGCAGTCTATCAACAAATATAGAGGAAGTTCACCAATACATTGTGTATCAATGAAAATAGGAGACCACGCACCATTGTATCGACAGTCATACATGGATTGGTATTCGTCATATTGGCAAGCAAAAGAAGATTGGCCTCCATTGTATCAATGTTGGAAAGGAGATTGACTTCCACCATACTTAAAGGGAAGAAAGAAAATCTAAAAATTTCTAAGTGTTTGGAGGCTTCAAGTGAATCAATGGGAAAAAGGAGATGTTGTTTATATAGGCTGTATCAATGGAGAAAGAGGATGCTCATCAATACACTATGTATCAACGGGCCATAAGGTTATTCAAACTTTCTCAACTTGGTCAAGTTTGGAGGGTAGGAAGATAACATTTGTGTGGAAGATTTTTGAAAGTTTTCTCATGGTTAGAAACTCTAAAAGGGGGCCCTATTTCTTCACTTCTAATTAATGTCTTTGGAGTCAAAGTTAAGAATTTAAGAGAGGGTGTTGTGTTGGCACAACACAATGCAAAAATCTACAAACATCAGGCATCACTTTCTCAAAAGGACACTTTATGAACATTGGGATTCATTTTCTAAGATCCTCCCCCTCACAKATGTGTAGTGTGTTTTAACAACAAACTTGGAATTTTTGAGAAACTAATGCAAATTGTACATCCTTGGCAATTTTTTGTGAATCCTAGGAATACCAAGGGTTGAAATTTAAATTTCAAAAGTTAATCTAGTAGAAATGCCAAAAGCCAATAAGGACACACATAAATATGAAGTTTCTCAATGAACAGAGGGCCTTTTTCTCTATTGTGTGTTTGGATTTTTGTAGAGTTCATCGTTGTGGGATATAGAGACTTTTGCATAGACATTATGAATATAAGGAGGCCCAGGAGCATTGGCCATTTGACTCAATAAAACTACAAAGATTGTTGTTGAAAGTATTTGTTGTAATTTTTTTGTGATAACAAACTATGTGCATGTGTTGTCTGTTTAAATTAATTCATTTACAATTTTGTGGTTTGTTGTGAGTGCTTTTGTTGTGTGACTTTGATCTACAATCCCATAGGAATTGCATCACATATTGATACAGGATCATCTTTGGTTAATTAAGATATCTTGCATGGTTTGAATTCATAAATTGTTGTAGTTATAAGTACTTCCATTTCATATTTCAGGACTTGGGCATCCTTACGATTCCCTAGGCATGCATTTTTTTAGCTCTAGAAATTTATTTTCTTGAATTGTTGAAATAAGGACAATTTTGATTCAAGCATAGTAGAATGTATGAGTGGAGCCATGGTAAAATATTAAATAGTGTTATAGATAATTGAATGTAGAGCTCATATCTTCTTTCTAAACATGGTTTGGAGCCTCAACTTGGTCTAAGTGCTCATGTTAGTGATGATTGTATGCATTTTCTTGAAATGTCAAAAATAGTGTTAGAGGGTAGTTTTTAAGAAAAACTATGTGAATTTGGAGATGAAATGAGGAAATATAAGACATGTGTGTTGAACTTATGCTTATACTCAAAGGGGAGTGAATTAGTGTAAGATACTTTTTACTTTATTTAACAATTCATCAATCATTCATTAGGACATATAAACTCAAATCACAATGCATAGAATTTAACATGGAAACCCTTGTGGGAGAAAACCACAAAAGATTTTCTTTATAAATGTATGTAGGCACCAACCTATTGGAGACACCAATATCCCTAGTTCAGAAGCAAATCAATAAGACCTATATAGGCTTCAACATAAGATATTCATACACAGTACTTATGAATTCACTTGCATGCTTCACACTTCATGTATTTCATAAAATCATCATACCATAAACGTTCATGATCCAACACCTCTCTTTTATTCATACCCCAAACATAGATTCAAACCCTAGTCAAATTTAGCCTCCATTCCCTAGTGAACCTCGTAGCATCATTCCCAGAATATAATCTCAGATTGCAACATAAAAACCTCAAAACATCTCACTTTGTGACATCATATACCTTAGTCCTTCATAATGCCCCTTTAAAAATCCAAGAAAAATCCTCTTGCACACCTTTAGACCCCAAGAATACTCTCTAGATTCTCTTGTGCAACTCATATCTCTTCTATGCACCTCAGACTATATCTTGTTGCTTATATGCTATGAAAATGTGCACATATATCCTGTATTTATAGTGTTTCTATGCTCACTTTTAGGGTTGACCTGTAAAGACTCGCTCGACCGACCTGAACTATATGGTTGGGTTGTCTGACAAAAATATTTGTATCTCCTCATTCCTAAGGAGATATAGGGATTTCCACATACTGTTGGAAAGGTATCAGAATAATATTTTTTACCATATAACCTATGCTCCCATTTGAGGTAGGTATTTAGAGTAAAAATGCATTAAAATATAGAGTATCCAAACTAAGCATAAGAAATCCAAAAACAATATTTCTAACAATATCCATCTTGCAATATTTATCTTGAACATCTGTAGTATCCCCATATATTTGAAATCAATGACGATAATATTCCAACAATATCTCCCTTTGTCATTGATTTCAACCCTTAGTCAATTATGATACTCCCCTCATGTGCAACTTTCATTGTGTCTGCAATTCTTCCTCTATCTGCAAATTCTCCCCCTTTGACATCAATGGAAAAGGGATGCTCCCCTTAGCTTGTTCTTCCCTTTACTAATGATATAAGAGAGATATCACTCCCAAATTATATATGAGATACTCAAATGTGTCTCTTGGAAGGGGTTTGGTAAAAATATATGAAACATGTTCTTTGGCGGTAATATATTCCAACTTAACACTTTGTTCGACTACCTATTCTATTAGGAAGTGTTACTTGATTGGAATATGATTTGTCTTTGAGTGCATAACATGATTGTTTTAAAATGTTGATTTCACTTGTGTTGTCACATATGATTGAGATTAATTGATCATATTCTACCTTGATATCCTTTAGTGTTTGGTTCATCCAGAGAACTTGTGTGCAACATGTTGCTACAATATATTTGGCCTTTGTTGTGGATAGAGAGATTCAAGTCTTAATGCAGGAGCATCACTCCACCTCAACAATGTGGCAGCATTACAGCACATCAAAGCGCATTTAAAAAAGGGGGAGAGGCACCAACCCTCTCATTTTTCCCTCAATTTTAAAATTCAATGTAATTAAAATCAATTAAATGTTGTCAGGCTTGATAGAGTCGAGTCATGATTTTGTACAGGAAGTAGATGAAGTTGCCTTTAATAGGATTGAGTTGGATAGATCTCAAGCATTGCCTCAGATCTGAATTTTTAATGATCATTCAATGTAATCTACCTCAATAGTTAGGCATTGTGATGGTGATTAGACACCACTAGTGTAGCTTGGAGGGAAAGCTCATTGAGCCCCTCTTGTATAAATCATTGTATCATATTCCTAGTAGAGGTTGTTGAAAAGAGAAAGAAAAACATTGTAATCCAAGCAGAGGACAGAGTCGAGACTCAGTTGTAGTCAGAGCCTACACCCATTGTAAACATACATTCATATTAATACAAAGAGAGCGGGTTTTCCTGCCTATGAGTTTTCTGAGTGTTTATGTGTTTTATGAGTGAATTTGAATGTTACCTATGTGTTTTTATGCATTTATGTTGTAGATGTATGAGATAGGTTTCCATCTGTAGGGGGAAACATAATTCTCTATATG